>JAIUZE010005988.1:0-35966 GCA_022085475.1 Heliosperma pusillum
AGTGGTCACAAGCCAAAACAAGCAAGGAACGAAGGAGTTATGATCATTCTACGAAAAAGGGTCGGTGCAGGAAATTCCTAGCCGGGCACTAGACCGGCTGCCGGTCCTTCGGCCAGGAACCCCATTCTACCCGAGAACAACCAACACCATTCCTATCATTTTCAATTCTCCTAATTCACTTCTAATAATTATCAACAATCAATATTCATCATCCACAATCATCAAATAACAACAATCATAAATCATAACATGATTCCTAAGCTTCTAATCGTATTCTAAATACGATTTCTAACATATAAAGCATGCAAAACACGTAAATGATACCGAGTAACCCTTCACCGTTACCTTTACGCGTCTTTAATCGATTACTAAACCTTCCTAGTAGTCTCCACCTACAAAGAGGTAATAAAAAGATGAATAAAATTCATCTTGAGAAAGACGGATAATTTAAAAAGCGAGAAAGACGGTAATTTTATTACCAATACGGATAGAGGAAGCTAAGAGGGGAAGAATAAGACGAACTTACGTGAATTCCGTCAAAGAACGAAGGAGCTACGATGATTTTAAGATCGAAAAAGCTATGGAGGCTAGGTTTTTGGTTTCTTAAGGATGAAGAAATGTTGGTGTTTGTGTGAATGAAGAAATAGGTGTAAGGGAATTAGAGTATAAGTAAGGAAAAGTCAACCAAAAAGTCAAACTCGCCTTAAGACGGCTTTTTCATGGAATCTCGCAGAAATTCCAAATACGAACTCGGAAATTCAAAATTCGACTCGGAACTTAAAATTATAAATTAAAACTTAAAATCGCTGACACGATTTCGTAAAATATTTCTATTAGAAAAATAGGGTACATTTCCGGGTGTTACACTGAACCTGAACCTCAACGTGAAGAATTTAGAAATAATGAGTTCAGATGGTTTTATGACATGGCTTTCGATTATACATCTATACCTTCAAAATCTAAAGCGTATGTGAATCAGAAGCAGTCATTTAAACCTATTGTGCGTCACAACAATAGAAAATACTATAATAAACCTATAAAACCCTTTGTTAAGACCAAAAGAGTTATAAAACAGGTCTGGGTTAGGAAGGATCAAATATACAGAGTCACTAACCACAAAGGACCCAACTTAGCGTGGGTACCTAAAAGTTGTATTTGATTCCCTTGCAGATAATAGTGAAAGAAAATAATTTATGGTATCTCGACATCGGTTTGTCGAGACACATGACATGAAATAAGAATTTTTTTCTTTCACTAGAGCCCTTCGACGGTGGCAAGGTCACCTTAGGAGACAAAAAGAAGGGCAAGATAATCGGTGTAAGTAAGATTGGTATATCTCCTTCACATGCTATTAATAATGTCTATCTGGTAGATGGTCTTAAACATAACTTGCTAAGTATCTCTCAATTATGTGACAAAGGCAATAAAGTAGTTTTTCATTCAAATGTTTGTCGCATCATAATTGAAGGTACTAGTAATGTTATTCTAGAAGGTCTACGTAAAAGGATTGTGTATATGATTGATTTAATTAAAGTTACTACAAGTTCCTTTACATGCATGAAAGCTACTGTAGATGATTCATGCTTGTGGCACAAGAGGTTTTCACACATTAGTCCAACAATTTTAAAGAAACTCAAAATGTGGGATTTAGTTGAGGGTTTACCCTCAATCAAATTCGAACAAGAAAAAATGTGTGACTCATGTGCCCGATGTAAACAAGTTAGATCTTCATTCAAACCAAAACGAGTAGTTAGTACAGACCGTCAACTTGAGTTGGTACACATGGATTTGTGTGGACCTATGAAATCCAGAAGCCGTGGTGGATCAAGGTACGTATTCGTCCTAGTCGACGACTACTCAAGGTATGTATGGTCTATCTTTCTATTTACTATAGATGAAACTTTCGCTGAGTTTGTAGTATTAATGAAGCTTGCCCAAAACAAGTATGATAAAAAGTTAGTTTCCATTCGTACAGATCATGGCACCGAATTTGATAATCAAGCTTTTATAGAATAGTGTAGGGAGAATGGTGTAGGACATAACTTTTATGCACCACGAACCCCACAACAAAACGGTGTTGTTGAACGTATGAATAGAATGCTAGAGGACATGGCCCGCACTATGCTTTTGTGTAGTGGCCTTCCTAAGAACTTTTGGGCCGAAGCCATTAATACTGCATGCTATGTGCACAATAGAGCTATGATTAGACCAATTCTCAAAAAGACTCCCTATGAAATTTTAAGAGGGAGAACCCAATATAGCTCATCTTCGTTGCTTCGCTAGGTAAATGTTTTGTCCATAATAAGCAAATTTGATCCACGAAGTGACGAAGCTGTGTTTGTTGGTTATTCTAATCATAGCAAAGCTTATAAATTTTTTAACAAAAGAACAATGTGCATAGAAGAAAGTGTTCATGTTGTATTTGATGAAGATAATGTGCCTGAACAAAGTGAACAGAATGATGAAGAAGACATGGATGATCCCGATTTTTGCCTTACTAGAGACGATTTGCCAGATATTAATGAAGAAGCTATTGAAGGAATCAATGATGAACTAGATAAATCCGCAAATGATCTTGAAAAGACAATTGAGACAATTGTTGATGATATGAATGTCTCTTCTCAAAACAAGGAAAAGGAAACCGAAGTTATAACTGATGATGTTATAACTTTGGACCCAGATCAAGATATTGTAACTAAAGTTGTACCAACTTTAGGTATTACCCCGGAGTCCAACTCAGAGGGAACCAATCTTGACTATGCATCATTTGAGGAAAGTAAGAGTTCATCAGATGATGATGAGCCTAGGAACTCTAAGAAATGGAAATATAAGAGTTCTCAGCCTAGGGATATTATCCTAGGAAGTTTGAATAAGGGAGTTCAAACAAGACGAACATTAAATAACTTTTGTTCATGCTATTCTTTTCTGTTTACCATAGAGCCTACCAACATCAAAGAAGCACTTGCAGAATCCGACTGGATTGTAGCAATGCAAGAGGAGCTTCAACAGTTTGAACATAATAAACTCTGGCATCTTGTGCCACGACCTACAAATCGAACTGTGATTGGTACTCGATGGGTATTCAGAAACTAACTCAGGAGTTATAGTTCGTAATAAGGCTCGATTTGTCGTTCAAGGATATAATCAACAAGAAGGGATTGATTATGACAAGACCTTTGCACTTGTAGCAAGACTTGAAGCTATTCGTCTGCTTATCGCCTTCGCAGCTCATAAAGGAATGAAACTGTACCAAATGGACGTTAAGACTGCTTTTTTTAACGGATATTTGGAAGAAGAGGTTTTTGTTGAACAACCTCCCGGATTTTTAAATAGCAAATTTCAAAACCATGTTTTTAAACTCGATAAAGCTTTATATGGTTTGAAACAAGCGCCTAGGGCATGATACGACAGATTATCTAAAGTTTTATTACAAAACAATTTTAAAAGAGGATCTGTCGACAAAACCCTATTTCTAAAATTCGAGGGTTCTGATTTACTTGTTGCTCAAATTTATGTAAACGATATTATTTTTGGTTCTACTAAGAATAAATTGTGCAAGTACTTTTCAGATCTAATGACCACAGAATTTGAAATGAGCATGATGGGAGAATTGAAATTCTTCCTAGGATTGCAAATTTAGCAAACTAAGGAAGGAATAAAGATTTACCAACAGAAATATGTCAAGGAGCTAATCAGAAAATTTGGTATTAAAAATGCTCATCAAATGGACACACCTATGGTAACTGATAAAAAGTTAACCTTAGACGAAAATGGTAAGTGTGTTGATGAAACTACATATCGAGTATGATTGGTTCTTTATTATATTTAACTGCAAGTAGACCTGACATTATGTTATGTGTCTGTGCTAGATTTCAATCATGTCCTAAAGAGTTTCATATGATTGCAGTTAAACGTATCTTGAGATATTTAATTGGTACATCTAATCTATATTTATGGTATCCACTTGAGTGTAATTTTGATCTAGTAGGATATTCGGGTGCAGATTATGCAGGATGTTCCTTAGATAGAAAAAGTACCTCTGGATTTGCTACATTTGTTGGACCATGCATAATAACTTGGGGTTCAAAGAAGCAAAATTCGGTCGCATTATATACTACTGAAGCCGAATATATCGCTGCAGGACTGGTATGTTCTCAACTACTTTGGTTAAAGCAACAAATATGTGATTATGGTGTTAATGTTGGTTGTATGCCTGTATTTTGTGATAATACGAGTGCTATTATTATTTCTAAGAATCCGGCTCATCATTTTCGTAATAAGCATATAGACATTAGACATCATTTTTGACGTGACCATGTTGAAAAGGGAAACATTAAACTCGAATTTTGTAGTACTGAAAATCAATGGGCTGACATTTTAACAAATGCGTTAGCGAGAAGACGTTTTGAGATTTTGCGGTTGGAAATTGGTTTAATCAATAGTAATTAAATTCATCATATTTATTTTATGAACCTGCATGACTGGTTAGAATAAGACGAGATTATATGACTGTGTCCGTGTATTCCTATGCTAGTATATTTGTGTTTAATATTATATATTTTACGTGAATATCTTGTATATTAAGTATTTTGTGGATATTGAATTATGGACCACATATTTGCCAAAAATCTATCTTATTCACTTTCCAAATTAAACCAAAATTCTACCTATAAAACCCATGTTGACCGAAACTCCAAAACAACACTATCTTACCATATCTTTTTATTTACCTAATCCTATCCTTACCATATCACCTATATTTACCCTAGATTCCTTTTACTATCCTACCCAAATTCAAAAAAAAAAAAAAAGGAAAAAGAGGAATCAAAGCCGACACCTTCACGTGCCCCCCTACAAAACCCAAACCCCAACACTACCCCTCATAATTACCTATCACTATCACCATCAACACACATCTTTCTCTCCTTCTTCACAAAAACAACAACAACAACAACAACAACAACAACAACAACAAAAAAAGAAAGAAAATCAAAACCATCAACAATGGCTTCCACACGGTCCAAAAATACCAACAACCCAATCTACAAAACTCAAACACCTTGTATGCCCACAAATCTCTTTCCTAAACCAAACCAAAAAACACCCAATTTGACCCAAACCGAGTCGGGTTTGGTTCTTGAAGGTACAAAAAGGCATAGATTGTATAAGGGGAAGAATAGGGTACAAGATGATGCCAATAAGGACAAGGAGAGCACGGAAATCGAGGGCCCTACTCGTCCTCTGTTTCGCGATTTTTCGTTTCAAGAAACGACATCCGGCTTGACAAGCTTCGTTTAACAAAGGATGAACGAAAATTGGTTAACCGGGTTGCGAAATATGGTATTCATGGAGGTCGTAGTTTCCCGAAGGCGTGGTGTGAAAAATATGACGCTTTGGAATTCTTCAACAATTTCCTAAATTTTCAAGAGTGGGAGCAAGTGTCTTGGTTTTCGGGTCCTATATATCCAATCGAGGTAATTCAATTTTACGCTTCTGTTTCTTTGAAATCTGGAGTTTTCCATGCCGTGGTAAATGGCCGAGAAGTTTCGGTCTCCATTGACGATTTTTGTACTCTGTTTTTGGTTCCTGATGATGGAATCAAAATTGACCCGAGTACGTCATGGGACGAACTGTCGGACCCGGTTAAGTTGGAGGTTAAGAGGTATTTTGATGATCGGGCTACATTGTCTAGTTGTATGTTGGCGGGGAATTTGTCCCCAAAATTAAAATTTCTGTTGAATGTTCTGCGGAATACGGTGGTTTCGCGTCGGGGTGGACGAGATAAGATTGCGTGCTATGAGATGATGGTGGTTAAAAATTGGTTGGAAGGTAACCGTATCAACCTTGCTTTCCTTGTGTTTTCTCGAATTTCTCAAACTAGATTTTCGGTAACCGAAGATAAAGTCTATACGACCCTAGACTTACACTATGGGATGTGGGTATCTCGGGTTCTTGAGGCTAAGGGGGTTGTTGATCCGGCTAGTTATGGTGTTAATTTAAAGGATGATATGAATGATACGTATTTGAAATTCATGATAATGAAGGCAGTGGGTCCGGAATTATCTTTTCAATCAAAGGGTTGTTCGGTTATTGTGAAACCGAATGTGGCTGACTTTTCGGGGATTGAATCAAAATTGGAAGTGTTTATGGGAAAGGTTATGGAGCGCCTTGATGCGCAAGACAAGAAAATCGATGCGGTTGTTGACAAGGTGGTCAAAACCGTGGCTATGGGGAGCTCTAGCTCAACCCGTGACCGTGGAGGGTCGTGTGTGCGTAATGAGTTGCAAGGTTGGATGACGGGAGTTGATAGTTTCCTTGCTAAGATTGAGAGGAATGTTGTCGATATTCGACAAGAGATGTTTAGGCAACGGGATCGGATGCAATTCTTGGTTAGCCAAGGAGGTGCTTTGGTGAATAGTGGTGCGGACATGCGCGATGGGATGCACACCATTTATGATGCAACGGAGGCTCTATCTATGAAGGTTCAGAACTTTGATTCATGCCTCGCCGCCCAAGCTAATCACGTGAAGGATTGCTTTGATCGCCTTTCCACCCTTGAGTACTGTACCCGACCCGACTATATTGACCCCAACATCATTCGCCAACCCGATTTGCCTTGATTTTCTCGTCTTACCTTGTTTGTCTTTAAACTACTTATTCTATTTGGCCCATTTTGACTTATACACTTATCCTATTCGGCCCATTGGCAACTAACACTTTTGATTGTGGTTTGTAGTTTTAATTGACATTTAGTATTTGATTTTGCTTGATATGAATCATTTAGTATTGCGTATTTTGCATATCTATTTCTTGCCTTTGAGTATGTTATTCTAGTCATTTTATATCCTTGTTCTTATCTTTTCAATGATGCCAATTGGGGGAAGAAATGATATGATTTGAGTCTTTGCTTAAGCTTGCTCCTTGTCAAGACTCGTTATCTCTTAAAGTCTTTCAAGTTTTAACTTTGCCTAAGTTGTTAAGTTCTTGCGATCAACGTTACTATAACTTTGGTAGTATTTTGTTGAGGGGGAACCTGTGGGAAATATCAGTATATTTCATACATGAAATTTAAGGATTATAACGAAATTATAATATATGAAATACGAGTCATAAACGAAATGCATAAAGATTAGAATTAACCTTCGGTCCTAGCAATATGGCCTAAGAACAAATATCAAGATGATATTCTCCTAATTGTTGCACCCAAGATGCTCTGAGATATGCCTTTTCTTGTGCTAGAATGAACACCAAAAATTACTGCAAATTTTTCTGAAAGTAATTGTGATGATGAGAAAGTAGAGAATAAGAGTTTATATAAAACTCTCCTCCTCTCCTATTTGGACCGTCCAACTAGTAGTAGAGTAGAGGGAGGAGTCTTCCCTCGTTTTCTTCTACTTGTTTTAGGTAGGGAGTCAAGATAGGAGTCTTCCCTCTTTTATTTATTTAATGTATAATATGTGTATGTATTATTATTGTCATTTGTCACATATTAATAAGTCCATACAACATTTTGTAGTCGATTTATTAATACCGGTCTGACATCATTTATTATGACAATATCGTATAATATATACGTCAATTATAAATATCGTATATTTATAATTTGCTAATTAAATATAACAGTTTATATTTAATTACGAATTAATTTAATTCGTTTAAGCTTACATTATTTAATCGTATTAAATAATTACATTATATACATTAATTAGATATAACAGTTTATATTCAATTACGAATTAACATTTAATTCGTCTCAGCTAGTATTATTTAATCGTATTAAATAATCGTATCATCATTACATTGACTAACCTTTTAGTCATATACATCGACTAACCTTTTAGTCATATAAGGCATCAATATGATTATATTTTTCATATAATCATATCTCTCAAACACATCCTTTAGGTGTGACTTTTAGGGACCAGTTGATCACCGCCATTAAAATGACAATAACGTCAAACTTCTAGCAAGCCAACCGTTATCGATAAACGTTAATCAACTGATAAGAATACTAAGTATACCCTGTGAACCTGTAAGAGATTTATACACTTTATCACACTAATTGTGGAGGACACTAGCTCCAACAATCTCCCACTTGTCCTTACAAGTGTATGTGCGATAACCGATTCTCATATCCAAAATTTCTCCCACTCAATGTAAAACAATTTGCAAAGTCCGTATTCACAAAGGTCGTATTTTACAAGTGATCAATATCAAGAGTGGTTTTCCCGACTAGAGAGTAACCTAACTGATAAACGAATCATTATTCGAGCATGGCCATGCATTTCAGTTACAACTCCTCGAGTGGCCCTGAGAAATAACAAAACCTGATAAAGGTTGGATATTTTCTTCAACTCGAATCCTGCAGATACAAGCACAGTATGAAATGACCCAGTAAAAATCTGCTTAGCCTCCTGTTACGGTCGACCATGAGAAAGAAACCAAAGTCACCCAAAAACTGCCTTAATCTCAAGAGACAGTCGATAGTCAAACGAATCGACTCTAGGAACACTATGGACCTGGCACCGAATGTTTTTAAACATTTAGGACTCCATAACGTTGTCATGTCGATGTCTCACGAGGTATCTTTATAACTCGTATCTGTGATCGATCAGTCAACCGTTTGACTTCTGGCTCGTTGAACCCACCATCAATCAACTTCACAATATAATTGCCAGAGTTATCAACTCATGTGGGCGATTACGAACCAAAACAAATATAATGTAATTCAGTTCACTTTGTGGCGTTCAATGTTGTCGTACAATCCACATGAAAAACAAAATATGAAACAATACGATGATATTATGAATAGTATATGAAAAAGATACATTTATCTAATCCATATAAACAGCTACTAAAACTCAGGAACACGTTTAATTCCCATGGAAATAATGTGCCCTTCATGCTTATCATATTTTAACGGTTTAGTGAGAGGGTCCGCGATGTTGTCATCTGAAGCAATCTTGTCTATTACTATCTCCTTTTGCTCCACGTAATCTCGGATCATGTGAGCCTTCCGAAGTACATGTCTAGACTTGTTGCTAGACTTAGGCTCCTTAGCTTCGAAGATGGCACCTCTATTATCACAATAGATGGTGATTGGATCATTCGAACTAGGAACTATGGTTAGTCCTTGTAAGAACTGACGCATCCATATAGGTCCCTTTGCAGCTTCCGAAGCGGCATAACTCGGACTTAGTTGTAGAATCTGCTATAACACTTTGTTTGGAACTTTTCCAATTGACTGCAGCGCCATTAAGAGTAAAGACGAATCCAGACTGAGATTTCGAGTCATCTCGATCCGTTTCAAAGCTAGCATCCGCGTAACCGATTGCGTATTGCTTAGTATCTCCTCCATAAGTCAATACCCAATCCTTAGTCCTTCGTAAGTACTTAAGGATGTTTTTAACAGCCATCCAGTGTGTTTCACCTGGATTGCCTTGGTACCAACTCGTCATACTCAATGCATATGCCACGTCTGGACGTGTGCATATCATGGTATACATGATCGATCCTATGGCTGATGCATAAGGAACACGACTCATGCGCTTGACATTTTTCGATGTCTTGGGTGCCTGAGTTTTACTCAAATGCATCCCAGAAATCATTGGAAGGAACCCTTTCTTGGAGTTGGTCATGCTGAACCTTTCAAGAATCTTATCTATATAAGACTCCTGACTGAGTGATAACATCCGTCGTGATCTATCTCTATAGATACGGATCCCCAATATGCGTTGTGCCTCACCCAGATCTTTCATCTGGAAATGGTTCTTTAACCATACTTTTACCGAAGATAAGAGAGGAATGTCATTCCCAATCAAGAGTATGTCATCGACATACAATATCAAGAATACAATCTTACTCCCACTCTACTTGACATACAAGCATGGTTCCTTGACCGATCGAGTGAAACCATTCTCCTTTATCACCTGGTCGAAACGATGATTCCAACTCCAAGAAGCTTGCTTAAGTCCATAAATGGAACGCTTAAGCCTGCACACTTTCTTAGGATTTTTAGGATCAATGAAACCTTTGGGTTGTACCATTTACAATTCCTCCTCCAAATAACCGTTTAATAAGGCGGTTTTCACATCCATCTGCCAAATTTCATAGTCATGAAAAGCGGCAATCGCTAAGATTATCTGAATGGAACGCAGCATAACTACGGGTGCAAAGATTTCATCATAATGCAATCCTTGCACTTGAGTGAAACCTTTTTCCACTAGTCGTGCCTTATAGGTGTCTGGTTGTCCTTCTACAGAATGCTTTATCTTATAAAGCCATTTGCACTGAAGAGGTCGTACCTTATCAGGCAAATCAACAAGATCACATACGTCATTCTCATACATGGAGTCCATCTTGGATTGCATGGCTACAAACCATAGCTTAGAGTCGGAACAGGTCATGGCACCTTTATAGGTAGCGGGTTCGTTACTCTCTAGGAGCAAAATGTCATCTCTATCATTCTCCTCGACCATACCAATGTATCTGTCTTGAGGAATGAAGACTCTACCCGACCTCCTAGGTTCCTGAGGAATATTAACCGTAGCAGAAGTTGAAGGAACATCTTCCTCCATCGGTTGCTCGGTTTTTGGTTCTTGAATCTCCGACAGATCGACGGTTCTATTACTTGTCTTGTTTTCGAGAAACTCTTTCTCTAAGAACTTCGCACTAGCCGCAACAAAAACTCGTTGTTCGGTAGGTGAATAGAAGTAATGACCAAACATTCCTTTTGGATAACCAATAAAGTATGTCTTGACCGATCGCGGGCCGAGCTTATCCTCGTGTCTCCACTTGACATAAGCCTCGCAGCCCCAAACCCAAATTAAGGACAAGTTAGGGACCGTTCCCTTCCATATCTCACATGGAGTCTTGTCTACAGCTTTAGACGGACTTCAGTTAAGTATAAGAGCTGCTGACATAAGAGCAAAACCCCATAGTGAATCAGATACTACCGTGTGACTCATCATGGATCGAACCATATCAAGTAATGTTCGATTTCTCCGTTCAGACACACCATTTAATTGAGGTGTTCCAGGTGGAGTTAACTGTAACACTATGCCACAGTATTTAAGGTGTTGATCAAACTCATTTGAAAGATATTCGCCACCACGATCTGATCGAAGTGCTTTAATCTTTCTTTCCAGTTGGTTCTCAACCTTGTTCTGGAATTCCTTGAACTTTTCAAAGGACTCACTTTTATGCTTCATTAAGTAGACATATCCATATCTACTCAAATCATCCGTGAAAGTGATAAAATATCTATAGCCGTCTCTTGCGTTGATTGACATAGGTCCACATACATCAGTATGTATGAGTCCTAATAGGTCATTAGCACGCATTCCAACACCTTTGAAGGAAATTCGAGTCATTTTGCCGATAAGACATGATTCACACGTGCCAAATGATTCGTAATCAAATGGGGAGATAGTCCCATTCTCAATGAGCTTCTTTACACGTTTTTCATTTATGTGTCCCATACGACAGTGCCATAGATAAGTTTGATCTTTGTCACCAACCTTTACTTTCTTATTATTCATGTGTAATATGTCTGTTGTTTGATCTAAGATATAAATGCCATTCATGGAAACTGCTTTGCCATAAACCATTTCATTCAAAGAGAAAATACAGCTATTGTCTTTTATTGAAAATGAAAAACCGTCTTTATCAAGTACGGAAACCGAAATAATGTTCTTAGATAAACTGGGTACATAGTAACAGTTATATAAATATAACTCAAATCAACTCGGGAGTTGGATTACATATGTTCCCATTGAGACTGCAGCAACTTTTCCTCCATTCCCGATTCGCAGGTCCACATCACCCTTTGCGAGAGGTGTGATGTTTTTTAGGCCCTGCAAATGATTACACAGATGAGAACCACAACCTGTATCAAGTACCCAAGTTCCAAAACTTGCATGGTTAATCTCAATCATATGAATATAAGATGACATACCAACAGGAGTGACGCGACCTGCTTTTATGTCCTCACGGTACACGGGATAGTTCCTCCTCCAATGCCCAGTCTTGTGGCAATGGTGGCACTCAATGTCACTGTCCTTGCTTTTTGCCTTGCCTTGTGAGCTACTAGTCTCACCAGGCCCACTCTTACCCTTTCCTGACTTCTTAAACTTTGGCTTCCCTACATTTAGGTCGCCGTGAGCTTTGCCCTTACCTTTGTTCTTGTTGAGAATCATGAGAACATCTTGCTTCACGCTTCCACTCAATTTCAGATCCTTCTCGGTCTGTACGAGAAGTGAGTGTAGCTCATGAAGACTTTTCTTCATGTCATTTATGTAGTAATTTGCCCTGAAAAGGGCAAAACCATCATGAAGTGCATGAAGCACACGGTCAATGACTATGCTCTCACTGATCTTGCAATCAAGTGCCTCCAGTTTCTCGACATTCTCAATCATATCAAGAATGTGTGGGCTAACCGGTTGGCCCTTCTAGAGTTTCGCCTCAAAGAAGCGACAGGTATGCTCATAAGTAACGATTCTCGGTGCTTTTAAGAATTCATTTGTGAGCGTGGTGGAAATCTTATTTGCACCTTCGGCAATGAAGCGTCTTTGCGAATTGGTTTCTATTGGAAAGATGAGTACGTTCTTTATCGCACCCGCTTCCATAACGAAGTCACTATAAGCAAGTGACTCGTTAGCTCTCGCATTGAGGCCTGGGTTTGGCGGTAATGGCTCAGTCAAGTACTGGAGCTTGCCGTCAGCAATGGCTGCATTCCGTAATGCCGCCTCCCAGTCTGCAAAGTTGGACCCGTCATTCTTCAGTCGCGTGGACAGATTCATGTGGTACATGAAAGTTTAAAGCCAAGACTCGCGTGCGAGTGTGGCACTTGGCATAGGGACATCATTATGGCCAGCCATTTGTTATAAGCAGTATTATAAAACGAATTCTACACTGCGAAAAAGAAGAAAAAACATAATAAGCATACTCATCGATATGAATTAAGTCTAGTCCAAAAACTTGTTTAATGCGAAGACTCAAGCATTTATACAATTGACCTCCCTCAAGAATTATATAAATGATCCCAAGACTCAATTATCTGTAAATTGATAAGTCAACCTCTTGGCTAATTCTACCTTTAGAATTCTTGGTTGATAAAATTTTATCTTTAGTCCATCATAATCACGAGAAACTCTTCGGATTATAATGTTGAGGTAAAATAAGTCAACACATACTACTTACCCAACGTAGAAGGGGTCATATGGAGAGTAAGGTCCTATATGCCTACCGATGAAGAAGGAATTCATATTAGTTTGGCCTATAAAGACTAGTCTCAATTTTAGGTTTTAGAGGAAGATCTCATCAACTTTATTTTAATTCATTTTAATTGAATGAATATCAAGCATGCGAGAATGAATAAACTAAGATGATGGCTTAAAATTCATGAAAAATCATATAAAATAATTTCGTAGCCTTAGCTCTGATACCACTTGTGGGAAATATCGGTATATTTCATACATGAAATTTAAGGATTATAACGAAATTATAATATATGAAATACGAGTCATAAACGAAATGCATAAAGATTAGAATTAACCTTCGGTCCTAGCAATATGGCCTAAGAAAAAATATCAAGATGATATTCTCCTAATTGTTGCACCCAAGATGCTCTGAGATATGCCTTTTCTTGTGCTAGAATGAACACCAAAAATTACTGCTAATTTTTGTGAAAGTAATTGTGATGATGAGAAAGTAGAGAAGAAAAGTTTCTATAAAACTCTCCTCCTCTCCTATTTGGACCGTCCAACTAGTAGTAGAGTAGAGGGAGGAGTCTTCCCTCTTTTTCTTCTACTTGTTTTAGGTAGTGGAGTCAAGATAAGATTCTTCCCTCTTTTATTTATTTAATGTATAATATGTGTATGTATTATTATTGTCATTTGTCACATATTAATAAGTCCATACAACATTTTGTAGTCGATTTGTTAATACCGGTCTGACATCATTTATTATGACAATATCGTATAATATATACGTCAATTATAAATATCGTATATTTATAATTTGCTAATTAAATATAATAGTTTATATTTAATTACGAATTAACATTTAGTTCGTTTAAGCTTACATTATTTAATCGTATTAAATAATTACATTATATACATTAATTAGATATAACAGTTTATATTCAATTACGAATTAACATTTAATTCGTCTCAGCTAGTATTAACATTAATCGTATCATCATTACATTGACTAACCTTTTAGTCATATAAGGCATCAATATGATTAGAATTTTCATATAATCATATCTCTCAAACACATCCTTTAGGTGTGACTTTTAGGGACCAGTTGATCACCGCCATTAAAATGACAATAACGTCAAACTTCTAGCAAGCCAACCGTTATCGATAAACGTTAATCAACTGATAAGAATACTAAGTATACCCTGTGAACCTGTAAAAGATTTATACACGTTATCACACTAACTGTGGAGGACACTAGCTCCAACAGAACCATACTTAGTCACAATCATAAGAGAAATCATAAGAGACTTGTCATCATAAAAAAGGGGGAATTTGTTGGACCTATTTTATAGTTTTGATAATGATATGTTTTTACTTGATAATGTTCTTTACTTGATATATCATATGCTTGTAATCGTGTGCTTTAGTCTTATCATAGCTAACAACAATTAAAAGAAAGAAGATCAAAGTTATAAGAACTTCAGGCATATCTTTGACAAGTTCTGTGAGACAAAGTTATAAGAACTTCGGGAATAACTTTGGAAGTTTATATGCAAAGTTATAGCTACCTTGATTATAACTTTAAAGAAACAATTCAGGCAAGATCTACTTCAAATAACACAAGACTCAAGATGGGAGGGTCTTTGTGATCAAGATGAAGAGATGATCCGTATACTGAAGATCTTTGTGAAGATTAGATAGTATAGGTCGTCATTCGGTAACTATTCCATTTGAGTGATTTTATGTTTGTAAAGTTATGACTCACTTATAACTTTACATACTAAAGTTCAAAGTTATAGCTTGGACCTATAACTTTGGATGATAAAAGTTGATGCATGATTTTGGAAAGAAATATTTTAAATGTTTTCAAAAAGAGAAAAAGTATTTTTATATTTATCAAAAGTTTTAATAGAGGATGTATTTATGAGATTCTATTGGTTAGTAATACAACTTATGGGTTGTCATGCTACCTAGGGTTTCTAATATATTCTATCTCAATTTGTTGTTAACCTAATAAGCCCACCTAGGGTTTGTGCCACCTAGAGTTTCGTGTAAACCAAGGATTGCGCCTCCTAGGGTTGCATGCTCCTAGGGTTTCGTGGAGATAAGGATTTCGGCCACCATAGGCTTGTTTCCTTGTTTACCTTAACCTAGGATTCTAATATATCTTTACAACAATATTTTGAGATATTAAAGATAAATATATTTCTAAAAGATAAAGCAAATAATATTTTGAGATATTAAAGATAAATATCTTTCTTAAATTTTAAGCTAGGGTTTTAGTGCTTCTATTATAAATACTCCTTCCATTTCAATCATTCACAACGACTTACATACACATTGAGAGACTTTTCAAAATCGTTTTAAAGCAAACCTTGCGCAAAATATTTATTATTTTTAGTGTTTCTTTTTCGAAAATAGTCGTGCATCTTCTTTGTCAATCGCCCCACGTGAAATACGTTATTGGATAATAGTACATCACATAATCTTACTTATTCTTTAACGAGAATCGTTGTGAGTTATATTGTACTTGCTTATTAACGTAAGATAGTATAGAGTATTTAGCGATACTCACCTTGAGTTATAATCATAGTTGATTATACGAGTGGGTTGATAATTTTTGTAATCCGGAGAAAGGTACTAAAGATTCTTAATCGAGAATAGTGGACGTAGGTTTCAACTTGTGAAACTGAACCACTTCAAAAATCACGTGTGTCTCTCTCTTTACTTTTCGTTATTTCGCTTCTAGTACTTACTTTGATTAATTAATTAGTTGATTTTAATTCATAGAATCAAATAATTAATTACATTTCATATAAATCGAAAAAGTGGGGCTAGTTTTTAATACTTAATTCAGCCCCGCTCTTTCGTATTCGATCAATAGACTCTACATTCATGTTGATGAAAGTGGGATCACTATGAATAGGTCATAGTCATCCACTGAACCTAAGAGTTGTTGATCACACGAGTACTAATGTTTCCGCCATTAGGCCAGTCATGTATGTCATTACATGCACGTACCTAAATAAATTGTATGCTGGGAGCATGACAAGCCTATAACAAATCAATCCACATGAGTGTCATTGGATAGCCTACAACAACATCCATAGGGTTCTCAAGGAGAACTAGGGATTCATTCTTGTGTTTGATAGAGAAAATTTGGATATGTGGTAAAAGTTACACAAACCCAAATTTCCAAACTTATAAGGATTTATCGAAATCCTAGGCGTACATTTGTTATACAAGAAGCGAATAACTAAAAGGATGATTGAAGAGTCGATCATTATAAATTCTAAAAATAAAGACCTAGTACATTATAATGAGGATAAGGTGGCGTAAAAGGAACCAATGGTAGATCCTTTCACCTAAATACCTATCATGTTAGTGGGAGCATCTTTCAAGTTAAAGAGCCCAACACTTGATAGAGATCTAGACATGTACGTAGATGAATTCATGTTATTAGGAATAACGTTGGATGGAAGGAAAAAGCAATTTACAAGGTTGGAATAAATGAATACATGGTATATTCACTACCCAAGCCTTTATTGCATTTAATAAAATCGTCATGAATTGTCATGGACGAAATAAACTTTAGATTATATGATATGAAGCAATAACATCGTGTTGATTGTTCATATATAATAATCACATTTATCGTTTGAGTTTCTAAAACTCGTTTTTGTGCTTTGTTATATCCAAATGGGTTGTAGAGACAATATTGAACCTCATTAAAGTGGACTGGATTAACATAGCATTGACCCCTAGTTGCTTATATGAGGTGACGTCTCCAAGTGACTAGAGTGTGATACGATTGATGGCGAGTTCAAGTGCCAGAAGGTCATAAGGGATGACCAGTCGATCACATAAACAGACTATAAGGGACAATCTGTCGGGCAGTGACCGCTTATAGAGTTCTGACAATTCTTGTAGCTTGGTCGTGGCAAGAGCTACTATAATATTCTTTTTGAGTCAATTCTTTGACTAAAGACTGTTCGCCTAAGGTGGCACAGTTTCAGAGTTACTTTGATTTAAGCTCTACGACCTTCGTAACTGGGGTCAAATGAGCATCTTTTGGGTCATGATGAGCTGTGGCTATTCGAAGGGAATAGTGCGATAGAAATTGCCCATCCCTTGTCAGGGTTGTTTTAAATTCTCAAGTCCACTCAAGGAGTAGTAAGCTGAAAATGCGTGGCCATGCTCGGAACGTATATATGGTAGATATTCCGGTCAGACAGTTACTCTCCAAATCGAGGAAACCACTCTTGATATGATCAAATGCAAGTACGACCTGCAAGACACCTTGCATTGAGTGAGAGATTGTAATAGGACAAGAGAATTGGTGACACACACTTGTCTCGGACAAGTGGGAGATTGTTGGAGTGAGTTTCCTCAACAATATAGTGCGATCACATAATTAAATCTCAATAATAAGAATACAAAGGGATGATGAATATTATAGTCACTTGGTCAACATAAATCGGTAACGATTGGCTCAATTGAGTTTGACGTTAATGTCGTATGACGGTGGTGATCAGTTGATCCCTTGAGATCACACCTAAAAGACAATCCCCTAATCATGTACATTAATTAATTGTATAGCGAGATAGATTAATTAATCCCTTAAATTGAACTAAGTTTATATTGTAAGTTAGAATTATATCTTATTGTAATATTATTAAATAAGATTCATTTTTGTAATTTAATTGTTATATTACTAATAATGCATTATGTTTATGAAACATTTGAGATAAGCAAAATTGGTTGATTATAATTACAAATTGTTGTAGATTATATTAAACTAATATGAGATGACCTATTTTATTTACATGTAATTATAAAATGTGACTTAAAATGTTAAGTCTAATTATTTGTTATGAAATTGCATTTAAATTGGTTATATGGACATTTATAAGCAAAATTACATGTTACAAGTCACATGTCACATATGTGACAAATGACAAATTGCAAAAATAAAATGGACACCCTTGTTAATGGGTGCACCGATTTTGATGGGGTAGGGTAGTGTTTAGGTGTTGATTATTTTTCTAATTGAGAATTAAACATAATCATGACAATCTAGACCTAAACACTCAACCTATTTGCATTGTTAAGAACAAAATGAAAAGACAACACTCCACCCATGTGGTGTGGGTGGTGGCCGTTCATAGCAACAAAAATAAGAAGGATTATTTCCTTCTTATTTAACATACAATCTCATATTCATTTTGCATGCTATCTCCACTTCTCTCTTATTTAGTTTCTTACTCTAAAACTTAAGAAGTTTTCACAAAATTCTTAGTTCATATTCTCTAATAAAATACTAGTGTAGTATTAAGAGTTATTAGATAATTTTAAAGGGTTACTACATTTTATACTAGTGTAGTATTTTAGTAGAGATTAAAAAGGTTTGTCTTTGGTGCAACTTATAAGAGAGTTTCTAATTTGAAACTCGGAAGATCATCCTCATCTTGCTAGCTCAAGAACAATATTAAAAAGGAGTTTAAATATTGTGCCTATTTCCATTACTATCAATGTAAGAAATTGTTCTTTCCTTATCTTTTGTTATGCACGCATAAGATCAATATAGTTTAAGAGTAAACTATTAATAAAATGATATTAGAAATGTCTAATATCGAGTTTGAGAAACTTACACGAATCACTTAAAATATCATCCTCCCCATTCAAAATTTTTTCTTTGGGGTGATGTTCATGTCTCCGTCCTCAATGTTCTAAATGAAACCATTATGTGTCATATCAACCACATTGAAAAGACATCAAATTCATGCTCAACAATCATGGGTTCAAGTAAAGGGGTTAAATAAATGAGATTTAAATGATCGGTGGATACAAGGTGCTCATCCTCACCACAAAAGAAAACCTCAAATTTCTCAAGAATGGATTCCTCAAATAAATCAATCTCACAATCACCTTTATCCCTAATGTCCACACATTCCTCACTCAAAGTATCATATTTCTCATCATTCGCCTCCATTTTCTCCTCACCACTCAAAGCATATTCCCTTTCACTACTAACTTCATCTACTATGTACTCAAAAAGTGGGTTTTCCATTATCATCGTCACACAACTCAATTTCTCAAAAGTGGGGTTTTCATAAGTTTTGCTCAAGGAAAATAAAACTAATTTATTACTAAAAATGGGTTCAAATTCACTCTCTTTCTGAACCAAGTTAGGAATACAAGCATCCTTAAGACAAGAGATAGATAATTCAATCTTTTAAAGTACATAATTTTCATTCCACTCAATACCAAAGGTATCATAAGGCATACTCACACACTCCTCATCCTCATAAGGCTCACCAAATATCTCATACTCCACTAAAGGAGTCTTCTCACCAACAATATCGTTCAGATATTTCACATTCTCAAGATTCTTATCACACGGCACACAATCTAACTTGTTCAAGTACATGTCACTCAACTCACTCTCAACAAGAGAACAAGTTGCATCAAGCAAATCATAATCATAATCAAACCTCATAAAGTCCAACTCAGTACCATTGCTTGGTCTTTTAAGATTCAAATTTTGAGGTGTAAGTTGGTCTTTAAGTGGTAAAATTGGACAAGAAGAATGGTGTGAAAAGTCTTTGTTAGGTAGTGGCACAACATTGATATCATTCGTCAAATTCAAATCCAAAGTTGGTGGGAAATAAGCATACGAAGGAGAAACTTAAAAAGTATGTCCAACCTCACCACATGATTCAAGAGTAGATGAAAAAGCATGCATTTCACACACGGTCTCATTGGGAAGGGGAAAATCATGATAATGAACATGAGATCGATCATAAGGCACATCCACAAGAGAAGCAAATTCCACATTTTTACTTATAGCATCCAACATGGAATAATCATTACGTTGAACTCTACTATGTGGCCCTCTCTTAAATGTAGCCCAAATAGAATTTCGATCCTTATCGGCAATAGCCATGGTCTCAGTTAAATCTCTAGCCTTATCAACACTCAACTTATCAAATGCCCCTCCGGATGATATAGTCACAGAGTTTCTAAGAGAAGGAAGAAAATTATCAAAGAAAATAAGCATGATTTGGCAAGGTGAAATACCATGGTGGGACACGCTCTCAAGGAACCCTTAAACCTATTCCAAGTGTCACTCAAAGTCTCAAAATCGCCTTGTTAGAAATTATAAATTGCATCTTTCCATTGGGCGGTTTTAAAGGGAGGGTAAAACTTGTTAAAAAGGCTTGAGCCAAGTCATCCCAAGTGCAAAAGGTGCTGGATGGGTAAGAGTTTAACCATCTCTTAGCTTCACCCTTATGACTAAAGAGAAAAATTATTAGTTTAGTGGTTTGCTTCGATACTCCCTCCTTCTTAACAAGGTCACAATTCGCTTCAAAAGTCTCTAAATGCTCAATTGCTTCATCGCTATTGAAACCACAAAAGACATCTTGCCGAATCAATTTAACAAGACCTACATCAAACTCATAATTAGCTTCCACAACCCCAATATTAATAGGTCAGTTAACATGAGTAAGGTTGGGTCTACAAAAATCGCACATCGCCATGTATGCTCAAATAAAAGACAAATAAGAGACAATTTAAAAGAAAGCAAGTAGTGCAATACACAAGAAACATGCAACATGCAACAAGCTTCAAGTAACAAGTAACAAGTGACAAGTGCGTAGTCTAACAAACCTAAGACTATACTATTATCAATCCGTTAACCTCCCCGGTAACGGCGCCATTTTTGACAAGGTATTTTATCGCCCTCCCCCGGTAAATACAATATTATAAACTCAACTAAGCTAATGTAGTAGCGGTACTCGAGGTCGAACCACAAGAAGGTCAAGGTCGAGCACTAGTCTGTTTCAAATTAACAATTAGCTACGCAAATCAATAAGATGGTTTAAATTAAACTAAGTAACTAAAATAATAACTAGCTAAGTCTACTACACTAATTAAACAAATAACAGAAAAAGCGGATTACGCAATTAAGAAAGGTCTAGGAATCGATTACACCACCAACAAGTTTCTTTAACATTCACAAGTCTCTTTAACTAGTTGTCAAGCAATCGGTTTAAGAGGAAAACACCTCAAGGTATCTTCCGCGTCCCTCCCGTTTTTGCTGCCAATACAAGTAGTCCTAATTACCTCCCTCCTGGGTTCGCGATCGGTATCTTAGGTCATAACTAGAACCCACTCCCATGGTATCCTAGTGATGGCCTAATTCCTCAGGTCCACATCTACTTCCCAATTATCCCCTTCCCTTTCCCAAGGGTAAGTTTCTAATTGAAGGTCAATGGCACCCCACCTCGATTCCACTCCCGTGTTCAACCAAAGTCGGCAATGCTAGCTAAGTGAAATAACCATACTCCCAAAGCTAACCGGTTCTCACCGATGGACAAGGGCCAAGAAGGAAGGTCAAGTCACAAAAACAACAACAATACAAATTCCCTTAACCAATCCCAACCGATTATTCAACAACTCATCAAAATCGAAAGTTAATCATGAAAATAACAAGTCAGATCTAATCAACTCTATGAGAAAACTACTCACTAATCATAAATATACTAATCAAAGTACTAATAATCACTCTAAACATAATACTAAGCATATAAAATAATAAGATTGAAACTTTAATCTATCTAATGAATAAACATGAATAAATTAAGCCTAATCTTATTAACACTACTCCTATTATAATACTAAACATGACAAGAGTAATAAAGATAGATACTTTAACTAAGACATTGCATAAATGAATAACTTGAAATTAAATAGAAAAGAGAGAAAATTAATTACCCAACTTGTATTAAACATGAATGAAAATGGTAGATCTTCATACGATTGTAAATTGAAAAGATACACTAAATTAAACTTAAGATAATTATAGAGAAGCAATTTGTGATGATTTTAAATGAACTAAACTTAATCTATCTACTCTCCTACTCCTATCCCCTCACTTTGTTCCTTCTTCCTAAAAAACCAAATACAAAATGAAGCCCTCCTTTTCGTTCTCAGCCAAACACACCCCAAAAATGAGGCTTTTCTTTTATTTTCTTGTCTTTTCTTTGTCTCGCAAGTGCTAGCCCACCTTTTTGGGTTTGTCTCCCAAGTTTCACAAGATTCAAAAAAATGAAGTGGTTAGACCTCATAAAGAAGCCCACGCCGAGTAAGCAAAATGTAATTGAGGCCACGGTAGATAATTGATGGCCCTAGTATTTCTTGGGATAATTTTCTTTTTGTCTTTCTTTGATCCGATACATCCCGCTTTTCTTACTCATACTTTGTACCTATAAAGTAATAAGACAAAAGCAGTACTAACATCCAATAATAATACATCCTCCATTCTCCTATGATGTTTTTATTTTATTAAAATATACCTCACATATATTCACAAAATGGGTACATCATATGAGAATGGAGGAAGTATATAACTTGTTATTTAAATCTTATTGTCTAACATTCTATTTAATACTAAAATGCGTAAATAATACTAACTCGGGTAATCATTTTGAACGAATTAGAGATAAAATGCGAGGTATACATCGGTAGAATATTGTGTTATCACGAAGCCCGATATAGTTATATGATCCTTAGGGGGCCCTGTCTGTCTAAGCCAGGACTTTTAAATACGTAGTGTTGTGATACTTATTGTGTAGGGCATGAATTTATATAATGGGCAGGTGCAAATACAGTTGTCTTATAGTTAGGTCTGTCTTCAAGCCTAGAATACCTCTAACCTATTTAAATAGTTTATTTGGAAGTCATGCCACATTGATTATGTTCCTAAAAAAACATAGAAGAGGGATAAAAAGATCCCAGTATACTAACAACTATATCTTTATGGCTTTGTTAACAATATGTAAGCTATAGAATGATCCTTTATAATACATCTTACATATGGTCTCAGAGTAGGATTGCCTTGACTTACAACTGCAAATAAAAAATTAGAACGAGTGAACTGTTTGTAAAATGCACTTGGTATTGGATTTGATGATTTATTATGAGCTTTATTTTTAACGTGATCGTATACACTATTGCAAGTACTTGGCGACTTACACTATAAATATAATGCTTATAATTCATTTCGAATGTAGCTTTGAAATTTCGTCGTAAAGTTTACATACAATGTCCTCCACCTTATCCAAAAGAAAAGGTCGTCTACAAAATGTCTTTTTTTTGGCAACTGTAAAGAGAAGTAACGGTTATAGTTCCATTGCACTTCTAGCTAGCCTATGGGAGTAGCTATTTAGTGTCCGTGGAATAAAGCTAATACAAAAACAGTGAAAGTAAGGAAGAAGAGCTTCAATGTCATTGATAATGGCACTTATCCTGTGTTACCTTTGCTCGGCCCCTGCTATTTGAAGAAGGATCTGAACACAATCAGATGAAACCTGCAGGTGATAGATATGATTGACAATCGCACATTTAACGACTTCCCGTATTCCTATGGCTTGGGTAGCATTTTCAGCCTGGATTGATGTTGCATGATGATGGATCATCGTGCCAATAGGATGATACATGACCCAACTAATTGCTCCCTGAAGATTTGGGAGCCAACTTGCATCAACTTTGATATGGAACATAGTGCAATTACTTTTATCTCCTAATAGGAAGAACGGGTGATAGTTTTTAATCCTATCACGGAGAAGATGGGATTCCACGTTCCCTCCAGTAAAAAGTAAACTGTTACGTAGATCATTTATCTCTATCTCTTTAATAGCCGCTTTTAATTCTGATTCTTGCAGCTTGAAGAAAAATTCCACAGAGAAGGGGGTATGGTTGAAAACACATCGATTTCGCGCAATCCATATTCCCCATAAAATAGAAGCAAATGTGATAAGGGGAACGTAATCATCCTTTAGTTTGACGAAGTAGTTACACCATTTTATATTCTAGTCGTCAATTTGTATGAAACTCGAGTTGGATGAAGAGATCCCAAGAGTAGAACCAGCCCATATCCTTCTTAACACGTCGCAATCTCGGAATAGATGAGCGGATGTTTCAGAGCTATTGGGCAATTACATAAAGGGCATGACTTGTCAATGTTGATATTTCTGTAAAACACTCATTCCTGACAGGAATGGAATTGGATAATATTTTCCATATCAGGATCTTCCATGATTGCGGGACATGAAGACGCCACAATAATTTCCTACATAATAGCTTTGTCGAGACTGAAATCCTGTTATTGTCTTTATTTGATCCTGATTTTTCTAGAAGGCTTTTGAGTGCAAGAGCATAACCACTCTTCACCGTGTAATTACATGAGGTTGTTGGGGTCTAGAAAACGATATCCTCTTCCACGGAGGGGTAAATTGGCATAACACATATTTTATTTGCCCAGAAGTCGTCAAATAGTTCATGAATGACTTCTTTATCCCAAGTAAGAGAAGGTAGAATAAGGTCTTTTACTGCCAGCTCTCTCATAGATACAGGAGAAGGGAATGCAAAACTCGTTCGATTTGCAGGTACTTCACCGTCAACCCATTTTGAGTTCCAATTGTTTAACATTGAGAGTGGACCGAATTTCCACCCTAGATGGGGAGCAATAAGTTTTAGACCATGAGTAATGCTTCTCCCTCCCCATGACAAACATGAGCATTTTTTATGGTGATCGAATATAGAGATGAGGCTCGAGAGATAATCTTATCATTAAAGACTCGACTAATAAGGGATTCCTTCTCATGAATAATGCGCCAAACTAATTTACCCAACAGTGCTTGATTCGTACATTTGATGTTCCGAATGCCAAGACCTCCTTCCGACTTTGATTTACTAAAGAAATTCTTACAACACCAGTGAATATTCTTCGTTAATCTACTCCCTTTCCACCACAAATGTGACACAAGATAATTTTTATTTTTGCCACACTTACCGGTATTTTGAATACCGATAGGACGAAATTAGAGAGGGTGGAAAGAACAGAGTTGATTAACGTAAGCCTGCCCGCTGGAGATAGATGAATTGAATTCCATGATGAGATTATCGTTTTGACTTTATCAATGAGAATGTTAAAAAACTTGTTGTGTTTAATCTGCGGTAGCCACTTCTGTGCCAATTTCAAGGTAGTGTTAGGGCTAAATATAATACAAATTTATTCGAATTTAATGATTGACTTGAAACCTGACAATAGTTATCTAAGATCTTCTTGAGTCTGATAATAGCGTCACCCTTATCCTTTAAGAAGAAAAACGAGTCGTCTGCGAAAAAAAGATGGGTAAAAGTAGGTGTACCGCGACCTGGAAAAATGCCTTGTATATCGCCTCTTTTATGAGCTTAATGAATATTTTGGGATAATACCTCCATGCATAAGATAAACAGAAAGGGGGTGAGTGGGTCACCCTCCCTCAGGCCGCATCTTGGTTTGAATTGATTCATAGGCACACCATTTAGGATGACCTCATAGGTGACTGTCGTTACACAATTCATGATTAGTCATGAGAATTTAGGCGGAAACACCAGACGCTTAAGAGTTGCTTCGAGAAAATACCACTTAACACGATCAAAAGCTTTGCTCATATCCGCTTTAAAAGCAATCTTCCCCCATTTTTCTTTCTTATGATTGCTAATATATTCCATAATCTCATGAGCAATGAGGATGTTATCGCTAATTTGTCGTCCCTTTTCAAATGAATTTTGGGATTTATGTATTAGGTAAGACATCACCCTAGTGAGTCTATTGGAGATACATTTGGTTACAATTCGCATGAGGACATTACATAGGCTAATTGGGCGATAATCCTCCACTATTCCCGGAAAGTCACTCTTTGGGACTAGCGTTATAAAGGTTATGTTAATTTCTTTCAGCACATTTCCATGATTTAAAATTGTCAGAACAACGGAGGTAACATCGCTCTTAACCGTAAACCAGCATATATGATAGAATCTTGCTGGGAATCCATCAGGGCCCGGAGATTTATCAGCCCCAAATTGAAAGACTGTCTTCCTAACTTCTTTTCGGGTGAAGGGATTGCTAAGGAATTCCATGTCACTCTCATTTACTTTAGGGAAAATATTGTCGAAAATAGGAGAGTACTCTACTAGGATCTGAGAGTGCACTGTTCCATTAGCTGCTGGGTTGTAAATATTGTAAAAGTGTGCTTGGAAAAGATCACCAATGACCCTTGAATTATAAGTCCAAGAGCCATTATTGTCCTTTATACAACTAATAAATTTTTTTCTGGATCTACAAAATGTCTTAATTGAACTTATTGAACTTTTTTTTTTACAGAGAAGTAAAAGTAGGATTTGTTTAATCGTAAACTAGTTTTTATACTCGTGAAATTCACGAGTGCATTTAAGATACTTCTTCCCTTCAACTCCACTCTACCACTTTCATTTTTGCACATTATTCATGAGTCGGCATCTAATTGCAATTTTCTCTCAATATATAAGTGAAAATATATTCATGTGTGATCTTGTTTGATTCGTCTTTACGAGTACATTATTAATATCCAACTTTTATAATTTTTTCAAACACGTAGCTAACGATATTTACCGCGTAAAACACGTCTCGGCAAACGTGAAAAAATAATTTGGTAGAGTGGAGTTGAATGGAATAAGTAATAGTTTAAGTTTACGCATAAATGTAACCTCGTTAGTATGAAACATGTTGACATTTTTATAGCCTTGTCTTGTTACCATAGACACACAAAGATATATATAATTTTTGTATGTTATTTGATGAGAACCATAACAACATTTTAAAATTAATTTATATATATTAAGATATTATATTATATAGTAAATAGACGTAATACAGTAAAATAAGAAAACATGAAAGAAACCTCTCTCTAAACCTAGAGAGATGAGAAATCCCAAATAAAACAAAAAAAGAAAAAAGATAAAGTTAGGTCAAAGACGATTGATTCTTTCTCTTCTAGAAGACTTTGCTACCAATAATCTTCTTGTCTGACAAAAAAAAAATCAGAATTTTGTTTCCTTCTCGTCGACTTAGAAGATGGGGATGGTCGTGTTTTTGAGGGAAAACATGGTGTTGATTTTTTCTCTCATTTGAGAACTAGTGGCTTTGTTTATAGATTGTTGTTGAAGAAAGTCGGAACCGATGGCGGTATGGTGGGTTCTTTTGCCTTTTTCGATTTTGTTTCGACGATGGTACGTAGCTGGTTGAGACGAACTTGGCTTCTTCTCGATTTGTTTCTAATCAAAGAAAAGGCGAGTTATCGTCCCGAGAAGAGTAACTTAGCTTTTGGTTTCTAGCATTGCGGGGGAGACCCTTTGACTCCCAGATCTACGAGTTGAATATCTTGTTGTTAGGGCTATTTCGCTAAATTTTCTTTTCAGGGTCTCATTTTGTCAAATGTAAGTAGTTTTTACTCTCTCAACTCAACTCGTCGGTCGCAGAGATTTTTGTTTTTTCAGATCCTTTCATCCTACCTAGTCTTTTATTTTCTTTATTTGTAGGATTTGAACAACTCTCCATTTTAGTCCTGGAGAGCTATATTCAGTCTTTTGTCTACTTTAAAGAAATTTTGGACATAGGTTTTCCCAAAGCTAAAATCTCTCTAGTTAATTTCTTCTTGGATCAATTTGGTTATTGTTGCCTTGACCTCTTTTGGTTTCATTCCATTCTTTGCTCTGTCAAATTTTTAGAATGGAAATATAGGGTCTTGTATTTAAGAACCATGTTTCGGTGAATGCCATTTGTTGCTATGGTTGTACACTACAAAACTTACAGGGGAAACTGACGGAAAAAATCCGTCAGTAACACCGAAAATCCGTCATTAATGTCAATTACTGACAGAATATCCGTCAGTAACGCGCGTCACTTCAATTGGTAACAAAAAAATGACCTCTAACGGAAATTCCGTCAGTAATTTGACTCCTGACGGCTTACTGACGGATGATTCGTTAGCCAATTTAGCAGAAAAGTCAAGATAAACTTGACCTTACTGACGAAAATTCCGTCAGTAAAGTCAAGATTTTCTCGACTTACTAACGGAAATTCCGTCAGTAACGTCAAGAAAATCTTGACGTTACTGACGGAATTTCCGTCAGGAAGTCAAGATTTTCTTGACTTTACTGACGGAATTTCCGTCAGTACTTAATATAGTAGTGGCTGGAAACAGCAGCCTGCTGTCCAGCCACAATGCGTTTTTAACATTGTTTTAAACGGTGAAAATTTCAACAAAACCTGCAATACAGAAAATACATTCGTTCACCGCAAAGTGGTAATTCATACTCACATCGGCCGCATGGTCGGGAATCAACAAAAGGCAATAAAAATAAAGGGGAAGATCGATGGAAATTGGAAAAAGAATTCATTACATAAAATGTTAAAACAAATTCATACAACTTTGTTTTTACAAGCTTACAAATTCAACGGGTTCCCTAACTTAGGTAGATGATAAATTACTAACCTAAGGGGGTAACGGTACCTCCTCCAAAACCGTGCCTGTCGTCCATTTTTACAAGCTTACAAATTCTCGTTCATTCGCAAGTGCACTCAATTGCTCCTTCATTTGAGTATTCTCACTTGCGAATCGAGTGTAATCTGTAGGATTGTAGGAGAAAGATGCGCGTGCACTTTATTTGCATGGTGTATCATACCACACTTCTTTCCCCTTGTCTCCCATCCTGAAGAGCCTCGACTTCTTATCGAATCCGTTTGCAGCTTTATAGTATGTACGGAATTCGTCTGGGGTCTCGCCAGTTGGCGTTGGCTGACTCATGTCCTCGGTGTAAGCTTCCTGAACCAGCAAAAAAAATTATATAATTAAAAACATTAAGTAATCAAAACAAAACGAAACTAATAAAGAGTATTAAAATTGGATATAAAAAAAAAATCCTTAGTTATTATTAGATAAACTTACGTTTGTCTTAGCAGCTCTAGGATTAACCTACTCGCCCTTCTTGTTTTTTTTTTGTTTTCTCAAACAACTTGTACGGCGTAGGATCAACCTGAAAGTATTTTAAAAACATTAAGTGATATATCGGCAATATTAATCCTTCATAATATGCAATTTGTGAAGTAAAAAATAAAGGACTTACCAATTCTTTAAACGCATCAGCACAACTCTTCCGGCCTAGAGTATGGGTGCCCAAAGCTTTCTCGCCACCTGACCGTCTATTAACCTTGTTTATGTTAGACTTCTTGGCAAATTCGGGATCGCTTTCGGGCCTTTTTCTAATGTTTTCCCACCAACTTTCAGGCACCCAATCCGACCTTTTTTTTGTTATATTTGAGGCCACCAACAAGTGAGGTAATCCGCCTCGTCACCTGTTTCTGCCATTCGGGCTTCGGGTCGTAGTTCGGATCGACCGAGTTCACATGATACTATTTCATCATAAACATCTTGTTAGTAATTGCTGAAATTATACATCAACACGTTTTGAATGAAAACAATAAATTTTCCGTAATAAAATATACCTGAAAATATTCCCACATCCGCCTACGCTGGTAATGGCTCGCTTCACTCCATTTGGTGAAGTACTCTTGGCCGATGGTACGAATGAAAGACCTAAGTAACGTATTGCTTGATCGGCTTGTCATCCCACCTGAAAAAGATACATATTATTAGAACGAACGCGATAATAAAAGATAATAAAAGTTAGCGTAAAAGTTTTATTAAAATAAAGTTAGCTATAATAAAAGTTTTCTATATATTAGACATACACTTACCATTGGCCTATGTCAGGATTGCGAGACAGAATAATCCGCGTACTCTCCTGCTGCGTAGTCGGCATCGCCACCTGCTCTTGCTCTTGCTCCTGCTCCTGCTCGTGGTCATCCGAGGCAGCCTCCTCCTCATTCTGCTCATCATCAGTATGACGAGATCAACTACTGCTACCTATGATTCGTCTTATAAACCCACCTGCCATAAGTAAAAGCTATATACAATGGAAATTGTTAGCTCGTTCAATATATAAAAACTGCGAGCAAACTTTTTGAATTACAATGAAAAGTTTCAAATTTTATTATAATTGTATTATGACAAATAGATTACAACTCTTGCTCCTCACTATCACTATCACTACAAATCAACAAACTTTTATCATCTGAAAAAAGTATTCCGACTTCTTCATCATCTTCCTCATTTTGTACTTCTTGAATTTCTTCATCTTCATCATCTTTTTCTTTTTGTTCATCGATGTCCTTGTCATACTCCCCTTCACCCCTTTCAACAACCACTTCATACTCATCCTCACTTTGTGTCTCTTCAACCAAAATTGGTGAAATTGACTAACTATTGACAACGACATCTTCTTGGAAGACAATTTCGTCAACAGGAGCATCAACATGCGATCGTGACTTGATTTTAAAAACTGCGGACCATTGATTATCTTTCTTAGTGGTTGGAAAAGGAGCATAACACACTTGATCCACTTGAAAAGCTGCCACGAATAGGTTATGTCCACGAAGTTTATTTTTTAAGTTTACATCGACAAGTCCGTATTCATTATGGATACTAACTCCTGAAGGGGAATTATCAAACCAATCACATTTAAACAATATGGCCTTATAAATCCTGTGCTCGGTATAATAAGAAAGCTCAACTACTTCATTAAAGATTCCGTAGTAGTCTAACCCTTCAGTAGAACTCACACAAACCCCATTGCTTATAGTAGCTTTCGGAACATCAACTCCCTCTTTAAAAGCACGAAATTTATAGCCAATTATAGAATATCTTCTCCATGTCCTCACCCAGTTACTTGGAGCCCCTGCTAGAGCTATTATTAAAGGATCTTTCAATCTATAAGCCTGTATATCAATAAAATAATATATTAATTATATTAAGATGTTATCTTCTCAATATTAGTTAATAAGAAATTTAAATGTGATCTTACTTCATTTCCCAACCATTTCGAAAAACTTTTGTCATGTTTGCTCCAAACATCATCATCAGACGTGACATCAGGATATGTGAGTTTGATGTACGTCTCAAATTCCCTATAATAAGACGTGACATCATGACATGATTTAATTAGTAATGTACGTTTTAACTATAATATATAAAATGAATTAATTTTATTAATAAAAGTTATTTGTGTATAATGAATCAATAACTTACTTTTCATAAGTCTCTAAAAATTGCCCACAGTTTCTTAGCACATAAAAATGAGCTTCTTCAAACTCTTTTTCATTTAAGTACCTCGGTATACATTTCCCGGTAGTATTTCTCAAGTCATCATTGAACAACTTGGGTATATTTGAATCTAGTTGGTTATCGGAATTCACACCAACCTCCAAGTCCTTCGCTTTTGTGTCAATGTGATCTTCAAAATATAGGGAACAAAAATTTGAAATTTCCTCTAACAAAAAAACGTTGCATATGGAACCCTCGACACGAGCTTTGTTGCCAACCTTCTTTTTCAAATGATTAAGGAACCTCTCAAATGGATACATCCATCGATATTGAACAGGTCCTCCAACCTTCGCTTCATAAGGTAAGTGAATAGGTAAATGCTCCATGGAATTGAAGAAAGAAGGAGGAAATATCATTTCTAACTTGCATAATATCTCTGCAATGTTTGACTCTAGATGTTCCATTGAATCAACTTTAATCGTAGAAGTACACAAGTCTCTAAAAAATTGGCTTATCTCAGTTATAGCATTCGAAGAATTCGTTGGGAGTAAATGTTTCAATGCAACAGGAAGTAACCGTTCCATAAAGACAGGACAATCATGACTTTTTATGGAATGCAACACCAAATTTCTATGGTCAACACACCGACTCAAATCTGAAGCATAACCATCCGGGAATTTCAAACTAGCAACCCATTCGCATAGAGCCTTCTTCTCCGCCGTCTCTAAAACAAACCTAGATAATATAGGTCGTTTCAAGCAATACTCAAGAAAGTCAGCTTTACCCTTGGGGCCAAATGAAGTTTTTTTTGTTACATTCATCACCGTGTTGATAAGCTGTTCAAAAACGTTTTTTTCTATGTGCATAACATCTAAGTTGTGTCGAATCAACAATGTCATCCAATAAGGGAGTTCCCAGAATATGCTTTGTTTCCACCAACCTTCAGTTTTGTCGTCTTTCAATCTTTTCATTTCTTCAGCAGAAGACTCGACAACTTTTGGTAAACCTTTTACCGAATCCCAGACCTCAGCACCGGTTAATTTGATTGCAACTGTGGTATCCTCAGTTTTCCTATTCTTTAGAAAATGCTTACAATTGTTGCGGAAAGGATGATCAGGTTTCAAGAAAGTACGATGACAATCGAACCAACAAACCTTTCGACTATGTTTAAGAAAAAAGGTTTTAGGATCTTTTTGAAGACAATAAGGACAAGCACGGTATCCGGCTGTGGACCAACCGGAAAGCATGCCATATGCAGGAAAATCATTGATCGTCCATAGTAATGCCACTTTTAATTGAAAATTACGTTTCTTAAGGACATTGTAGGTATCCACACCGGTTTCCCAAAGTTCTTTCAACTCTTTGATCAACGGTTGGAGGTAGACATCCAATTTTGCTTTAGGGTTTTTAGGACCTGGAACGATCATAGATAAGAACATAAATTGCCTCTTCATGCAGAACCAAGGGGGTAAGTTGTACGGGGTTACAATCACGGGCCAACACGAGTAAGACTTCCCGAATTGGCCATAAGGTGAAAATCCATCTGTACACAAACCTAGGCGAACATTGCGAGGCTCACTTGCAAATTCTGGATGCTCTCTATCGAAATGTTTCGACGCTCTCCATCACTTGGGTGTGCCATTGTCCCTGTTTCTCTTAATCGAGAGTTTTTATGATGCCAACTCATCTCACCTGCTATGTGTTTGGTTGCAAATAGTCGTTGTAACCTTGGCGCAAGCGGGAAATAAGTAAGTGGTCTACAAGGTATTCGCTTCCGATTCTTTTTACCTTTATACCGAGAGGCATGACATTTGGTACATTCCTCAAGATTAGCATTTTCTTCCCAAAAAAGCATGCAACCGGTAGGACATGCATCGATTTTCACATGGGGTAGTTGGAGTCCCTTAAGCAAATTTTTAATCTCTTGAAAATTGCGCGCCATTTGATTATTTTTTGGAATAATGTCACTAATTAACGACATAAAACCATTGGCGCATCTAAGAGATAAGTTGTTCTCACATTTGAGTGCTACCAACCTAGCAGCCGCTTGCAACAAACTCATACTATTTCCCTCATACACTGGTTGTTCGGCTTTATTTAACATTCTAAAAAAGGCTGAAACTTGGGGATGTGGGGGATAACGAACTTCTTCATCGCTAATGGCGTCGGGATTAAGTCGAGCGTCCATTATTTGAACAACATTATCACGTAATGCATCTTCAACCAACTCCCGGTAAGGAATCTCACTAACTACGATACTACTTGAACTCTCTTCCGTAGCCAGTTTCTCACCGTGGTACTTCCATACATAATAATTATCAGTAAAACCATTCGACCATAGATGATTTTGAACCTCCCTTTTCGATTTAAAAGCTAAGTTATCACATTTCTTACATGGACACCTCATTTCACCGCCTATTTCCTTAAACTCACTAGATTGTTCCGCGAATTCAATAAACTCTTTCACCCCATTTGCAAATATCAGCTTGGGTTTCTTTTTTTCGTCTAATCTTTCATACATCCACTGTCGTTCTAATCTTTTCATGTTAATATGTATCTACATTTAAATATATATATGTTATATAAATAAATTATTGAAATTAACAACAATGATAATCAATAATCACACACAGTAAATTAAACATTTATTATTATCAATATATATATACATATAATTCTCAACAAGTAAAATTAATTTTCTTCAATTGGGTCCTTATCACTCCAACCTCAACCCATCAGTCTACGTTTCAAGTCACTAGCAAACACCACTTGTAATTTATTAATGAGGAAAACATTCGGCAGCAATTCCCCTTTGTTTTCTAAATACACAATGTTGAATAAATATTTACTCAACATATGCATTCAGAAAACATTAAAGGAATTGTTACCGAACTCTTTCCTCATTAATAAATTACAAGTTATGTGTTTACTACCTAAGTGACTTAAAACGTTGAAAGACAGTCCCAAAACCGGGGACTATTCAAAAATTACTCCTAACGAGTAATTTTTGAACGGGTACTAAGTCAATATCAACACATGCAATAATTTTAACATGCAAAACACATGTAATAACTAGCTACTAACAACAACAAAAATTTCATTATCAGATGATTAAGAGGGAGGGCGAAATTAAATTAACAACAACAAAAACTTCATTATCAAAAATAAAAATGGCTACTATCCTACGTCAATTAAAGACAAACAAATGATTAAGACGAAGGGCGAAATTAAATTAACAACAAAAATTTCATTATCAAAAACAATAATGGTTATTATCCTACGTCAATTAAAGACAAACGAATGATTAAGACAGAGGGCGAAATTAAATTAACAACAACAAAAATTTCATTATCAAAAACAATATTGGCTACTATCCTACATCAATTAAAGACAAACAAATGATTACAACGGAGGGCGAAATTAAAATAAAGGTAAATATATTACCTAAGGATCAAAATAAGCAAACAAAGCGGCGACAAGAAGCGGCGGCGACAAGCAGCGACGGCGACAAGTAGTGGTGGTCGACGGCCGGAGTAGCTAGTGGTGCTCGTCGGATCTACAACAAACAACTAATAAGACACATATAAAATAACAAAAGGAGAAAAGAGAGAGAATGAAATAGTTAATTAAACTTACCAAGGATGTGGTGGTCGGATAGTGGTAGCCGGAGGTAGATAGGTCGCCGGAGGTAGTTAGGTAGCCGGTGGTCGGAAAGGGTCGGATTAAATTGATTTGGCGGTTAGGTTGTAACACCCGCAAATGTACCCTATTTTTTCTAGTAAAAATATTTTACGGATACTTTTCAGCAAATTTTAGTTTTAATTTAGAATTTAATTTTCCGAGTCGAATTTAGAATTTCCGAGTTCGTATTTGGAATTTCCGCGAGATTTCAAGAAAAACCCGTTTGGAGCCGTCTTTGACTTTATTGACTTTTTCCTTTACTTTTCCACTTACTCTTCATATACTCCCTCACAACCCTAACACCCTCATTCAATCTTCTTCTTCTTCTTCCTCACGAAGTAAACCCCAAATCCCTAGCCTCCATATTTGATCCATCTTCGAATCATCGCTACGCTTTCATTTCTTGCTCAAATTCATCTAGGTTCGTCTTATTCTTCCCCTCTTAGCTTCCTCTATCCGTATTGGTAATAAAATTACCGTCTTTCTCGCTTTTTAAATTATCCGTCTTTCTCAAGGTGAATGATCTTCATCTTTTATTATCTAATTGTATGTAGGTGGAGACTAGGAAGGTTTAGAAATCGATTAAAGACGCGAAAAGGTAACGGTGAAGGGTTACTCGATATCATTTACGTGTTGTACATGATTTCTATGTTAGAATTCGTATTTAGAATACGATTAGAAAGCTTAGGAATTGTATTATTGATAATGATTGTTGTTAGTTGATGACTTTTGATGATGATTATTGATTGTTGATAGTTGTTAGAAGTGAATCATGAAAATTGAAAATGTTTGAATGTATGTTGAAGGCTCTCGGGTGAATTGGTAACTCATTTCACGGGCGTGAAATACAAGTCACGGTCGTGACTTGTGCAGTTTCACTGCACTGACCCCTTTTCGTAAAATGATCATATCTCCTTCGTTACTTGCTTGTTTTGGGCGTGTGACATCTCGTTGGAACCGTAAGAGGTTAAGCTATCACCTCGACTTAGAATTTATGCATTCCCATATCTAGAACTCTAGTTATGACGGTTTGAAGTGGACCCTTGTTTTCGTT
>JAIUZE010005989.1:0-49093 GCA_022085475.1 Heliosperma pusillum
AATTTTTTTACAAGACTATGTTATCTATTTATGCTATGAATATTGATAACTTAGTTCTTTACTTCTTCGACGACCGATATCAAATTCAAATTTCCCAATTTGTAATTTGATTGTTAATTTCAAATTCTATTAGCTTAGACGGCCAAGTTCAATTTGCTCAATTCCAATTTTGTAAATTAGATTGTTAATTACATGTTCGATATGATGAATTTAACTATTTAATTTATCAATATTTTTTTTTGTTGTCTATTTGTGCTATGAATATTTTTTTTATTTTTTATTTTTGTCTAAGTGTTAACAGTGTTGTATTGAACTATTCAGAACATGAAATCTGGCTTGTTCGATGACATTAATTTCATTTATTTGTATTTTTTTTACGACTATTGACTTTTAACACAAAGAAAAATTTTACTTATTAGCTTATTTTTATATTATACGCAAAAAAAAAATTATTTAAATGTGCACCCCCAATTATAAAGCTCTGGGTCCGCCACATGCATTTTAGGTCATCAAATTGAAAACAAAATTCGAATTTCCTAGCAAAAATTTAAAACTTCAATTCAAATTGCAATTAAATCAAAATTGATGCACCAAAATAAACATATTCCATGACAAATTAAAGGTGGCGGCACAACTTCTTTTTAGGTTTATGTGTATGGAATCTCATATTATGCTTTTTCTCATTCAATTGTGTTCTTCCTGCAACGTTGTTGTTTTCCTACCACCTAATTTGCCAGCATTCTTGCATTTGTTTAATTAGATTATAATAAACTAATTGTCTTCAAATTTAGCAGCTACCTACCTAATCCTAAATAATTCTACACCTTTCATTCTATCTTATTACAATTGATTATAAACTTCAATTAAGTTTTTGTTCCAACATCAACTAATAATGTGAGTTTTGATACCTTATTTTATAAACTGAACAAGAATTTCTCTTTTATATAAGCGAAAGACATTGAACGGGGAAGCTTTATTTTTAGTTCACGCTTTTGAAGGGTCGAACTTGGATTTGTAGTTATTTTTAGTTCTTTGACATTTACCGTAGAATAAAAGTAAATATACATTAGTTTAGTGTAAAAACTAAACTAATGTTGTTGATAAATATGTACTTCGTATTTATTTAACTAAACTAAACTGTTTTACATAAGAACAACTCGTTTAAGAAATTTGGATGATAAACATATATTTATTTATGGTTTCAACGTCAAATGTTGATGTGTCCATGTCCAGATGTCCTTAATGGGATAGGTTAATTAATTTGACAATTTCCGTTGTATTGCATTGACATGTTGCCAAGTAAACAAGTGGACATATAATATTGTGTGGTTCACTTATCCTTTTATTGTTTGTATGTATCTGGACTCTGGACTCTGGAGTTGTTATAGGGCGGCAACCAAAGTTGCTTACCAGTGCCAATATAATATTTCGTCGTTAATAAATATTAACGACCGAAATTTGTAACATGTTTGGTACTCCGTAATAATTTGTTTATACGTGTAAATACAGACTGTTACAAGCTTGAGATCTCTCACAGTTCCCCTCCTACTTAAATTGCAAGAAATTTGCTCTTTGTGAGAGGTCACAAGCTTGTGACGGAATAGTGCCGTCACAAATGAGAATTTGTGGTGCCCCAGGCCGTCTTACTTGTCACTGTCAAGCTGTTTACTAGTGCCAGTTTCGTCAATTTCGTCAAGTTGTTTACTAGTGCCAAATGCCAATAGATAATTTAGATACAATTTGTGCATTGATAATAAGTGTGCAAAAGTAAATGTTGTGCATCAAAGTTAAAAGTTACAGTGATCTGACAAATTATTGTTGTTGATCCTATAGAATGGAGTTCGAGGGCTGATGCTGGACATGTACGATTTCGAGAATGACATTTGGTTATGCCATTCATTTGGAGGCAAATGCTTCAATTTCACTGCATTTGTAAGTTCATTTCCGCACACTACTTCATCGTCCATATCACTAAGGCGCTCAGAAACTAAAGACATCAGACGGCCCTTACAAATGTAGTTAATTTAATTTCAGCAACCCGCCATCAATGTGCTTAAAGAGGTCCAGGCTTTTCTCCAAGCGAACCCCAAGGAAATCGTTACAATATTCATAGAGGATTATGTGACATCTACGAATGGCCTTACAAAGCTATTCAAAACCGCTGGACTTGACAAGCTGATGTTTCCTCTGTCTCGGATGCCTAAAAATGGAAGCGACTGGCCAACTGTGGACGATATGGTGCAGAAAAATCAGCGATTTCTAGTTTTTACTTCTGTCAAATCCAAGGAGGCTTCTGAAAAGATTGCCTACAATTGGAATTACGTGCTTGAAAATCAATGTGAGTTGATCGTCATCTTAATATTCTCCGTTACATTTGGCATTACAAGTGTTTTTAAGTATTCGTGCCAAAATAACAGTTTTTGTGCTTAGCTTCGACAATATGAACAAGTATTCTCAGAAAACTGTCAATTGTAACTTTGTAAAGATATTTAACTGGAGTTGTGCAGAATAAAGTAATCTTGTGTGTAATGTGATGGAACTGCAGATGGTGATGAAGGGATGATAGCGGGTTCATGCAAAAACCGTGGTGAATCTCCGGCATTAAGCACAAAAACGATATCTCTGGTTCTTGAGAATTACTTCCCTGATAATCCCAATTCCACTAAAGCATGCGCGGACAATTCAGTTCCCTTGACTCAGATGATCAATACTTGCCTCCAACAAGATGGAAAGCGATGGCCTAACTTCATTGCTGTCGATTATTACCAGGTAAAATCTTACGTCCCTCTGTACCGTGTAAAATAAAAACATCCCACATGCAATTCAGTAGTCAATTGTTTCGCTTTGATCTCGCTCACTGCATTCCGACTGATGACTTGTAGCTCTCATAAGTTAATAATTCTTTGTTTTTTCTATGCAGAGGAGCGACGGTGGTGGTGCTTCAGAGGCAGTTAATATAGCTAATGGTCATCTAACTTGTGGATGTGACAACATCGCTTATTGCAAGGTTAGCCTATCTCTCTAATGTTATGTTTTAATACCACAGGGTTTAACCGCGTGACCCCTTGAAATTGGCTCATCCAAACTGAAGGAGTTTAACTCGCTAAAGAAGCAAAGTATAAACATTACAATTTCAAAAATTTACATTAGGCCAACTTGATAATTTGTCCTAAATTCGTTAGCTCGTTAGTCTTGCACGTAAATAATTGGTTTGGGCGCTCTTGAAAATAGGTGAATGCATCATTTGGGTCATGCAATGTGCCAGTACTTGCACCACCTCCACCAGCGGCATTACCATCGTCAACACCACCTGAAACCGAATCTAATCGTGCTGGACATCAAAACCTCCAACGGTGGTTGTACGGATCCTTGTTTACAATCATATTCTTGTCATATATTTGAAAATGTTACCGAGTGGCCATTGTTTGTATTCTTATTTGTTCGCCCCCATTTCACATACTTCCACCATAAATGAGTAACATAGGAACCCATTTTTCCCACTTGTATAGAACAAACTATTGTATGATATAACAGGCTGTTGTTGAAAATTTTATTGATTTTTTATTGGTCTTTTAAAGCATTGTTTTTGTGCCCCGAAGAGCCGAACAATGAGGGTAAACAAAGTAATTACCGGCACGAGGAATAAGTTTTTGTTTTTTGGACAGTCGATAAAGATAGCCTACAATGCCATACATGCAACATTGTAAGCCATCCAGATGTAAGACCTAGGGCATAAACTAAAAGCTAAAAAATGAAACACAACAAATGCAAATACAGATAAAGCATAAATTAAAAAATAAAAGTGCAATAAGACCATCTAGAGCAACATAGACTTGATGCAGCAAGAACACATGATGGACAAACGCGTCTGAGACAGCATCACCCGCACAATGGATCTTTAAATGACGTTGATACATACGAGCCTTTTAAGGACAATAGTTATGTGTACTTACGATCTTGCGAAAAGACCATAGAAAGACAAAGTGACTAGCAAGACGACGAAGTCTGCCATCGACGGAGAAAATTCTCCTACACCTTTTGAATCGGCCCCCTTGGTCATACAAGTATACAACCACTGGATCAAGAAATTAATCATGCTGGTAATAAGACGGGTCAAAGAGAACCCCTTTGCCAAACCATTGACCACCATATCCCGAGCACCATTTACTCGACTTGAACTAGCTTGGAAGAGGCAATACCGACCCAAATAGTTACAGACAAGACTCCTGTGAGAGGAGATTATTATGACAAACAAGGAAAACATAAATAAAAACTGATAAGACATAGGATTTAAGGAAATGACTACCACCTCCAAACCAACCAACCCCACCGACACTACCCGACTCAAGTCAACTCAAACTCTCGTCATTCAAATTAAAACCCATTACACCCATATTCACCAAATTCAAAAGTTCCCCACACTACTCAACATGCAATCCAGGGACACCCGTCATAAAATAAAAACAACATAGCCTGAGCAACCAACCTCCAAGAACCCATAGATCCAAATGGTGGCCTAGGGTATCCATGAGTCCGTGTCGGAAAACGTAAATAATAGGACTGATGTTACTGCCATCCCCGTTCGTCTCGGAAGGCGATAGGCAAGATTTGATTGTTACAACAAAATCGAGCTCTACTAGGAAAAATGCACTGTCTTGGAGAGTTTATAGTTGGTGTCATGGTTCAAAATATCGGCCGAGTTGTATCGGATTTTCACTTTACCAATACATATATCTCCCGAGAAATCACCGAGATTCACTGCCATCCATCCACGACAGCCAATTAAGGACTGATTGTAACATTACCTCGACTACGACCAATACCCGAGATTTTGAACCATGGTTGGTATTGAGATTACTTCACGTAGCTACTTGCACAACGTTAATTGAAAATTAGCCAAAAGCGCATTAAGAGCTCACGATGGACATGTTGATCGATCCGTCGTGGATGCGGCTCAAGCACAATGTAAACAGCTAAAACGAGCATTCACTTAACAGTTAACCTAAATGACGCCGTGGAGTGTAACTAACGGTTGCCGATGGTGTTGACAATCTCAGCAATTATGATACAATCATCTAAGCTGGTCATCAGAAGCGAAATTTAGGAGCTATAACACACTCAAAACGACTTCATGACGTACAATAATAAGAAATTGAGGGACAATTATTATATGAAGTATGCACATTGGAAACGACAATTGCAATTGATCCTTCATCAAACTATAAAGTGATTTATAATGTCATCTTTGACATCTGATGTTGTAGCCTTGTAAGGTAAATTCTCATCTAAGACGGGTATATCCGTTTTAAGCTTAAGACGGGTTAAATAATATGAATAAGGCAATACTAGACCGGACAATAATTTGGCCGAATTTCACTCCGCAGTGGCCGTTACGGTATGTTTTGGTTTTCAGTACTCGGAACAAAGAACTTGCAGCACACCTATACAATTCGGTTATGAGAAGTTGGAGGTGGGATCTATACAAGCAGCCGACATTCAAATTAATGCACATCAGTTGTATATAGAAGATAAGTACTTGCTTATATTTTCCTACCTTTGTCTGTGTTTCTCTCTTTTTGTTCTTTGAAAGAGGTAAAAAATGACACGGACGGAGGGAATATCCTTCAACTCACAGGTCAACGTTACAGAAAGAGCTCGAAAGGAGCTTCATAGAGGCGGAGCTTCCTTCAGACCTCCACTATATAATACTTACAGAGAACATATTTACCAATTATTATCATTACTAATTGGCAATTATTTTCTAGTATCTAACTACGAGATGAGTGGATCAAAACTTTATGTTCAATACATAAAACTTAAGTGATTCAAGTCCCAAATAGTCATCCAGATAATTCTTCAAACAGATGACATTTAGAAATAGAAACAGAAAAAACATTGCTTTATCTCAGAAACCCAAATTAAGATTGTACTTTGGCGTAAAATAGCCCTATTCCATATTATACTCCTCAGATAATGGAAGTAAATAACTATGTTGTACCGTAACATGGTCTTACACAAGACCAACTATTACCTTATTACTTACCATCATAAAAAAATGTAGGTACTACTACTATGTAAAGCAAAAAAGAAACGAAGAGAAGCTCTACAATTTAGGTATGTATTTCATATGAACGAGAATTTGAGATGTTCAAACCTGTCGCCTTGCAATTTTTGCCTTTCGCAATTATCTATTGTATATGAATGCGTAATTATCAACTTTGTTGTTCATAAAATGATGACTTCAATGCAATTCTCCCACAGGTGCCTCGTTTAGCCATAGGAAATGGATAAAGTCATACAACTTTGCGCTCACACTCACCTGTTTAAGATCATAGTAACAAATATTACTATTATATTAAGATTATTTTCAAATAAACCTATTCTATACGGAGTTAATATTGTACAAGAGTAAACGAACTTCCCAACTATTAGTACCTTGTATGGCGTAGGATTTAATCTCCTCATGTGGTCTGGACGTATTTGCTTCAGCTGCTTCATGCACCTCTCTCTTATGTCCTTGAGAGGTGGCATGTTTTCCCTCGCTTTGTCTACAGTAAGTAGAAGTTTCATGACTCGTATTAAATCCATCCCAAATATAGTCAATTTTGTCTATTAATTTATCCACATGTAGTTAATGTAAAATTTGTCATGTTTGAGTTTGATTTATCAAAACTATTTTCATATAAACAAATTTAGAAAGTTGTAATTGTACTATAATGCGAGAAAATATCAGTCAAGTCGAGGTTGTTTGACCATCAACTCAATGGGGACAATATAGATGTGATGGAGGGAATGTGTTTGATAAAATTCCATCAGGGCGAAGAGCATAGCAATAAGAGTAACTGAAAAAGCTCAACAAGCCTGTATTCGTTGTGGATCCACTACAGTGTTCCCACACAAACCCTTTGTCTCCATCAGTGAACATGATATTGCTTGGAAAAAAAATACAATTTTGGAGCCCGGAACTCAAAGACTATTGTGCAAGCATATACAAGGCATGCAAATATTCACACAGTGTACCTTGTACCAGATAGATAGAAAACCGTACCTGAGCTACCATTCCAATAACACTTGAATAGCTCCTCCACTTGTTGTGGTACCACATATGCTCTTTTAGACTCATTAAATGGATGACGGCAGAGAATTCTCTCACCAGCCTGCAATCAGAGCACATATTTCACTACTTAGCAAATGACGATAAAATCGTGTACACGAGTAAGGGGAGCACATTATTAATTTTCAATTTTGCTTGTCTTCTCTAAATAGAACCATGTTCCGGCAAGTGCCTTCGCAAACTAATGCCTTTTGAGTTTTGACTGCAATCTGCTTCACAGCATGGTGTGAGCTAAGCATGGTGTGAGCTAGAGGCTGCCTAGAGCTGCAAAACAAGGTGGCTTGACCCGAAAACTAAAAATCTCACTCTATCAAGCAACAATTTTTAGCTTTGAAGTGGATTTTACTATGAAGAGTTAATATACAGTTAATTTTTACGCTCCCTTCTGTGGGAGTAAGCTTCTCATTACTCCTCTAACAACTAACAAGGAGTTTATTACTAAAAAAAGTAAGAGCAAAAATCATCTTCCTTTACTATATATTTAAACCAGCTGACAGGTGAATCCACAATCCCAAGGTTAAGACTGAAGCCCTACAACCTTCAGTTCTCTTTGAATTATTGAAATCAACAATGCAAGTGTAAAAATTAGCTTCCCTTACTACGGTACTAGATTTCAAGCCCGGGCATTGCCTGGGTAATATCATAACATTATAACAATGGTTGTAAAATATTCATCATGAGGATGGCTTTAGATTAATCTAGATTAATCATAACAGGGGTTGTAAGGTATTCATTCAATCACATGTGGATTCAATTTACTCCATATTAACCGTGTCATTTGTACAACACATGTATAAGATTATATATCCGAGTTTCTCAAAAGTTGAATCGAGTTTCGCTGGTTTCTTAACTTAATTATCCTGAAACCATTATTTTAGAAACTAATCAAATACACAAAAACATTACATGGATAGCTTACTTGTCTTTATATAACTATGATTAATTAATGTCATTTAGTTTACCTTTATTAATTCTTGCGATTTTAAATATGGTTGTTCAGTAGTCAAAATTGTAAGTATTAGTAAGATCTTATGATTTTACTTAACCAAAATATCATAAACCTGTAGTTCTTCTATATTGATTAGATATGTTCAAGTTATTAGATATAATAAATCAATCTCAATGACAATCACAATAACTAAGGAATAAGAAATTTAAAAAAAAAAAAAAACAAAGCCAGAGACAAATATTCGTTAGAATCAGAATTGTACTTTACGATAAAATAATAGAACTGGGTCATTAGAATCGGAGCATAGATTCGTATAAAACTATAAATCTACAAATTAGTTGTAGAACATTAATTTACATATATTTAAAAACCATGAGTCAATGTATGTAAACCCACAAAAATTGCTCATTAGTACCCTATTTCTATAAACTTGTACATTAATTAATGTATATATTTGTACTCAAATATTTAAATAGTCATTTGATTACTCTAAAAACAAAGGAATTACCAGAATAATTTACATAAATCATCTATATAATTTTTGTTTATTAGGGAACAAAAAACATGAGTATAAATTAAAAATTCATTAGAAGTTCAATTTCATTCAAACATTAGATCACATTGGAAGAATATAACCAAAAATCATCCTTCACCTCAATACTCGTCTTAAAATTAGCATTGTTATGATTTAGAAAGAGGAGAGTAAACTACTACGATTCTTCTAATTTCAAATTTTGTTTATCACAAAATTCTCATATGAGATACCCGCTCTCAAATAAGATGTGTCATGATAATGATGACAATTAGGTACTATATATCAGTTTTATTTGTGGCTTTTGGTGATAATAAGACTTATAAATTAGGGTTTTTCTATAATGTACCCCTGTGTTTTTTTCAGATTTTACGATATACCCTCGGTTTTTCAAAATCACACAGGATACCCTAAACTCAATAAATTGTTCTACAGATACCCTAAATGCTAAAATTTTACAATTTTAAGTATTATATTTTGACGATTTTAGTTGATTATTCGTTAAAAATACTTGTAATCATCAATAAATTCCTTATTTAATCATCAATGAACAATTTTTTGTGACATTATGTAACCATTCAAAAACTCAAATTTGGATAATTGGGGTATCTTAGAAACTAATATCGGAGTCCAAGGGTATATCAAATGTTTCTTAAAAATCAAGGGTATATGTTAGAATTCGAGAAAACACAGGGGTACATGATAGAAAATCCACAATTGATAAAAGGGTGAATGCCTACTACCTTCAGTTATCTTTCAAAATGATAAAAGGCACAGCTACTAGATTAGCTAACCAAATTGGCTCACTCACTTAAAAGTTGCAAAAGCAGAATCGTGACAGCACAAAAGAAATGAAAAACAATCACAAGAAAATCTATAAAAAAAATAAGATATGGTTTCTTAGCTGCTTATTAGCGAGTACCTTAGGAGCTGGTTCATTTTCTCCAGTCATCAAGTCTACTAGAGCATATCCCTCTTTTCCATACAATCTGTAACATCGTTTCTTACATGGAATCGATACCTAAGAAAAAAAATGTGTTATATTTTATATGTGAATTTCTATCATCTAACACCAGTGCTAGGAGGAAACACAAACCCACCTTGGAAACATCTTCAGATAATTTCATACGAGGCTGATTATTAATCTCAACGAGCTTGAAAACGCAGCCCAGTGCAGCTTGAGCATAGCATGTCACCAGGTAAGTCCCTATTCCAAACGCATCAACTTGATGACCCTGTCTATGCAAATTTATATATTATAACTAATGCAATAAAACTCATTTCTTATTTAGAAATAACCATCTTAAGGTTGCATGTGATATTTTATTCCCACTTGCTGCTTTCGGGGTGTTAAGGTGACATTCATATTGAAGTGAAGCGACAGGTAACAGATACACTACAATATTTCATTACCTGTTTGTTTAGGTGATCCAAAGTTTCCTCATTAAGGTCATTGCTAGCTGTAATACTCATCTTTCCAAAACCAGAAACACCAAACTCTGTCTCAATAGCTTGAAAAAATTTGCGTGCCTCACAAGACAAATAAGCCAGGTCTCCAGAGTCCAATCTAATTCCCATGGCCTTATACCTGAAACCATGACATGAAGTATAAAGTCAGATGAGATTATTATAAGAAATTCTTTATGCAGAATGGGTGATCTAAAGCTTTGGTGGTGGAAAATTGATATCATCCCAACCACAACAATTGGAAGTTAGAAACCGTATGGAAAAAAAAAAAAAAAAAAAAAAAAAAAAAAAAAAAAGGTTTTGTAGAGAAACAGAAAGACCGATCCCTTTCAAATGTTACAATCATTTGTATTTCTACTATATCCTCTACAACCAAAAGTCCCCTAATTTGGACCTTTGGTCAGACAAAAAGCGAAGAAAGATGAACTCAAAATTAGCATCCTATCAATGCACGATAGGGCTGAGCAAAAATATACGATACAGTTACGAATACGAATTTCCGTATATACTACTCCCTCTCAGCCACACCAAAGGTAACATGAGAATGGCACATGTTTTAAGGTAAGGTTGAAAACGCAAGGGTATTTGTGTCAAAGTAGAGACATCCACTTGCACTTGGAGTAGGTGGGTCATACAAAAACAATGGAATATGATGTAAATAATTTAAGCATAGTAAAATTAATTTGCCCACTTTCTTTTTTTCATAATGCACTTGTATAATGAATATTGAATATTTTGATTATTTGAACATGTAACATATTATTGATATTAAGTTTATGATGTACCCGTTTTATCGCAAATGCAAGAAATTGAACAGTGAACAACCGAAATTCGTACCCGGGTATACGAAAGCCGGATATACGGGAAAAAAAAGGTCGGTTTTGTATCGGCAAATTTGTGATTTTTAAAAATCGTATCGGATATTGTGCTCGACCCTAATGAACAAGGTCTAATAGATTGCTGCTTCACCTAGTGATGGAGGAGAAAGAAATGCACAACATGCTAAGTAACTAATGCAATTGCATAGAGAAAAATTAAAACGTAAGTTAAAAAAAATGCATCTTTCATCTTTCTTTCATACCCTAAATCTCTGAGAGCCAAAGCAACTGCACAGAAGTTTGGAATTCCGCTCCTCAAAACCTGCCACGTTGCAATTGGTTCAGTATGCAAATGAAATCACTTCAAATGTTAAGAGATCGACAACAACCCTTTACCCCACATAACATGACCAACATATCTTACGAATGTGACAAGGTTTCACAGTTCAGCACTTTGTGCTATATAATTTATGTTTCACTTTTCCACAAACAGTTCACCATGCTACGTACATCCGAATTCCCTTTACCCCTATACATGCGGAAGCCCTTCTCTCTATCTAATTAGGAAAACCATTTAGATTTTGAAAAAACAAAGGGATGTTAATTAAGGTGGTGACTAAGATGGTGAATAGAGAGAAAGAGAGAGAACAAACATAACATCTCATCCTTACTTAACCAAGTCCATTAACACCCCTCTTTCTCTCTATCTAATAAAGCCAGTTACTTATCTAACTAATTAACACCCCTCTTTCTCTCTATCCACCATCTTTACACCAACACATCAACATCTCATTATTCTCTCCTTTGCCTCCTACGTCTTATTTTTCTTTCATCTCTCCTTACAATCAAACTATTAGAATGAAAAAATAACAGACTTAGTTAAGTAAGGAAGAATGTGAATGGTTGATCTTGTTTTGGTGTTTATGGTGGACATAGTGGAAGGTGGAACGAGTAAGAGGAGGATCAGCTATCTAGATTGAGAAAGAAGATGACATTAAACATTAAAGAGGGGTATATGAGCCATTTCTTTGACCAGTTACGAAAGAAACGTATAATTTAACAGCTTACATAATATAGGGTTATGGTTGAATTCAAGGGTAAAATTTAGGGATACCGCATAGAATTTAAAAAAACACAAGGGATACCACATATAATTTTGAGAAAAATGGAGGGTAGCTCAGAAAAACCCAAGAAAATTCCTCAAATAACATACAGAAAGGATGTAGCTTTGCCTAAACACCTTGGGTTCTTGAAAAGTCAAACTACAAGGATAGCTTTACTATTAAGAAATTGACAATCATCAATCATGGATGTTCATTACGCCTGATTATGCGCCCATCTTTTTGTTAAGTATATTACGTTGCACATACATATGAGCTGAAATTGGAATGTTAGTATTGAAAGGTCCAACTGCTTCTGATTCTTTCTCGTACTAAATAATTCCAGATTAGGTTCAAAGAGTAAGGATAGAAGAACAAGAATTGCAAAAACAGTAAAAAGTAAATAAAATGAGTAAAGATACAGAAACATAGAGGGAAAAAGTGTTTAAGTAGCTTTGATGGGCAAAAGATTTAAATTTTCACATTGGATATTCTACTTACCTAGGTAACCATGGTATGCAATTTCGTACGATGTGTAGGAACTGGGAAGCCTGGGAAGTACCCTATGAAGTTCTGATTTCTAGTTTCTATAACTTTGACAACCAAACAACTCTTACTTTAAATTCCTAGGATGTTCATATTTCCGTGTAGCTTGTGGTATAATATGCTATGCAAAGAGCAAAGAGGAGTCGTTGCAGCATCATGGCAAGTGTATGAGTTTTACAATGACTCAAAATGACTAAATAACACCGCATTCATTGTTGATCAATAACAAAAATTGTGTTGAGAAAACTCTAGTTTAAACAAACTATACAAGTACCACTTACATCATATGTGTCCACTAGAGCCAGAAAATTATCAGGAAACGCAAGGGCGTACGAGGTGAAAGCTGCTAACTCACTTAAATTTGTCTCACCAAAGCCACTGGTCAAAAACTTTGTCCGCTGTAAAGAATATGAAAAGGAGACGAAGTTGCAACATTAACAGCAGTCACAAAACAAATGGTCAGCAGATTCATAGCCAGAGATGAAATTACTCCCTCCATTTCGTTTTATAACTCGGTTTAGGAATATTCACAAGAATTAAGAAAACACATTGGAAATGTACTAATATTAGTTAGGTGTAATAAAAACTCGTGAAAATAGAGAAAAAAAACCTACAGCTTTGTATCAAGACTTATTTCTACCAATAACAATAACTTTGGTTTGTAAAAGGGTGCATGAAAGTTTGCATTTAGAGATAAATTTATAGGAAATGTAAAGCGACATATAAAACGGAACGGAGGAAGTACTAATTACTAGCTTAAATGCAAAGAAATCTGTTTAACACTTCATATTTATCTTTATATATAATGAAAATGACGCAAAGACTCGAACACATTTGAGTGGCAAATGACAGTTTACAGCGTCAAAACTCACAAGTACTCGTGAAACTACAGATCATATGCATGTAAGCTTTAGAACTTCCTTCCAACAATATAGTTATTAAGCTGAAAATTCAGGAACAAATACTACCACCATTTGACTAGATACTGCATTACATACTACATTACAAATTTCCCCGTATATAATGACAAGCATATAAAACCCAGTGGAACTGAGAAGAGTATTATTTATTGAGGAGAAAATTTAGTAACATGAAATGACCTGGCCATAGCTACTCATAAAAGATTGTATATAAATTCAAGAAGAAAAGAATCAAACACCTGAATTTTAGCCAGCCACATTTGAACCAGGGTGACAAAATCCTCACAAGAAGTTGATCCATCAGCTTTGATTAGTGACTTCTCCACAATCTCATCTAAACTCTGTAGAACAGGATTAAGTTGAGTTAGAAGCACGCTCTAATTTCATGCAGCGAAGGTGAGAAACTAAAAGCTCATTATACAGGTACCAGTTTCAACTTGTAGATGTAATGACTGCTACGCTTATTTACTATTAGCTTTAAAAACCAAATAAGTAGACAACTCCAAAATCAACGAATTTGAATAAACGAGAATATCTCCATACTCGGTAATGTTTCAAGATAAATATAACATTTAAAGTTTCCTATAAAGAAAGTCACAACATCATTTGTCAATTAAATTAAAGAGTCTCCTGCCCGTGTAAACCCTGCTCTTGTGAAGGATAATTATCAAATTCTTGATGCCGCCTTTAAAACATATAGGACCACCTAACTAAACTTCCATAATGGTATCCTGATTCATTTGAAATGTAATTAACAAAATAACAAGCGGTTTAGAACAGTATATGAGCATGTCTTCCATTCTAGTTAACAGCTCTTGTACAAAATCAAATCATGTCAACCCTTAGGAAAAAAAATATTCCAACGACATTAGTTTGTGAGCAAAACCTTCGTCTATGAAAGGAAAATGCACCTAAACCGCCATTAAGAACAAATACTACATCTAAATCTAACATCATGTTCATCTTTTTTTCACCGAAAATGACAAGTTGTGGATTAGCATTCACCATAAATGAGCTGACAAAGGCATGTGAATGTGTTCCCTTGAGCGGTATTCCGAACAATTGCCCGGCTGCAACATTGCTGTAACACAGAAAAAAAAAAGTAATACAACCTGGCCTTGTACTTTTACATGATCTGTTAAACAAGGAAGAAAACATCCATGCAAACATGCTCAAGATGTATTGTGTTCCAATTGTGGAGCACTCTACCAGGAATACAAATCACAAATTCACAATATAATCTTGAATGCCGTACAATAAATATAGAATGTTTTATTGAGTGGTAGAAAGTACAAACTGATACCAAAACAGGTCATACCATATCAGCTTTTGCCACATATACTGAAACAGCCAAGAAACATCATCAGGGGTAAACCCAATGAGTAGGAAGGGGTAGTAGCTACTACCCAAACGTAAAACAATCGTTTAGGACGGCGACGTTTGGCTACCCCTCACCCAAGCGCGTATGAACGAATAACTAAAATTTAGCACATATGAAAAGCAGTGGAAATATGTGTAGCAGTGGTAATGAGGGAAGACTATGAGGTGCGTAATACGCAAGTGGGTAGAGGTTCAAATCCCACTGAAGTCATCTGGCTTCTTATTTATTTTTTGCCATTTTACTCTCATTTAATGCTTCTCTACTCAAATACAAGTACTAAGGGCGTGTTTGAATCGGGGTGTAAAGGAAGGGGGAAAGGAATCATATCCCTTTATTCCCTTTGTTGTCGTCTGTTTCACCATTTTTTCCATTCCCTTTCCCCTGTTTATTCCCTCCCATAACTCCATATCCCTTTATTTCCATTTCCACCCCCCACCCCCCAAGGGTATGAGATTCCAATACCCACCTTAACTGAGAACTACTATTGTCATACCACACCATCGCCATCGCCACCACCGACTATTACAACCACCGCCTTCCGCACCACCCTCCCCAGATTCCGTGTTGATCGTCGCTCACCATGTTTTAGTCTTCTATCCACTCCACTCTCGTCGTTCCTTTTCCCAACCACCACTCAAAACAGCCCCCCAAACCAAAAGCCCCTTCCCCCACCTCTCTAAACACCAGGACTGGTGTTTAGAGAGGTGGGGGAGGGGGCTTTGGGTCTGGGGGGCTGTTTCGAGTGGTGGTTGTGGTGGGGAAAAGGAACGACGAGGGTGGAAGATGGGGAAAAACGGGTGTCATGTGGCGGTGGGTGGAGTGACCGTCGCCAGGCCGACTTGCCGGCGTCAGGGCTCCCACCGGGGTGCCAGGGAGTGGGGGGGGGGGTTGGTGGTGGTTGGTGACTTGGTGTTGAGCCTTGGTTGTAATAGTGGGTGGTGCATTATGTTGATTATTTTTACCATTCCTTTACGTTTGCTAAACAAACAAGTAACATCAAAGGGAATTCACTTCCTTTCCTTTTGTTTCCCTTTCTTATTCCATTTCCCTTTCCCTCGTGTGAACCAAACGCCCCCTAAGTATTGTTTTTATTTTTAGTGAACTTTCAAATCGTAGATGTTCATTGTCTTAAGGTTTTAAGGATTCTTTTTGCTGATAATAATGTTTGTTTTTACGATTTTCAAATGTGTCCTACGGCCATATTTTAAAGTAGTTAAAGAAAAAGTATGACATTGAATCTCTCGTTGAAATTTGAAAAAAGGGTATATATTTTATATAAAAACTAACTTTATTTTAATAGTTATAAAAAATTTCTTGAAGTATAAATAAAAATAAGTCGCATAATTATAAAATGAAGATGTTAAGCCATATTTAGTAGAGTAGAGGTGACTGAATTGATGTTTGCGAGTTTGTAAATGTAATATTTATACATCATATATAGTGGTACTATATTTTCATCAATTTTTTTACTCCCTCCATTCATAACCAAATACACCATTACCCTTTTACACACTTGACGAGACTTAGATTACAACATAAATATCTTCAATTTTACATTATACAGAAATCTAAAAATTTAATATTCGTGAGAATATATTTTTTGCTATACATTGCAATGAATCGTGAAATTTCTCTTCGATCATGAATAGTGTCAAATAGTAAAGTGGTGCATTAAGTTATGAATGGAGGGAGTATTAATTATGGGATTTATATATTCGCTACCACATCCATAAAATCTTGGGTTAGCCCCTGGACATCATGGTAGTTTGTATGCCTAAACAAGATCTCCAACATCATGAACTGCATCAAAAGGCAACTGAATCTTAACAATTTTTAATAGAAAGAAGTTACCTTGTTGCGTCAAAACCACCCATGTAGCAGTACCTTGACGCGCTAATTCCTCCGTCGGGGCCCTATATTACAAGATTAAACCTTTATGTACTGATAACAAATAGTCAAGGGCTGAAACTAATCAATGCATGGTATTTACAACTGAACCTGCGCCCTTCTAAGGCCAAACTCAAGTAGTGATTTGTCATCTCCAGCGACCATTCTGTGCCTTGCAGCATTAGTTGCTACCAGTGATGCAAAATTGATAAGGTTGACAAGAGTGGTTTCCAAAAGTTGAGCCACCTGAATTCAGTAAAAGAGACTCGGTTAGGAAACTCCAATGCTCTTGTTGTAGTAAATATCATGAATCCCAATGCAATGATGAGTGAGTGTAAATATCATGACTCACGGCAACAGGTCCTGCCACCCTTATAAGAGGCACCCTTGGGAAAACAACTGATCCCTCTGGAATAGCATAGACTTCAACTTCAGAGCAATCTAACTCTCGAAGGTAATCCAGAAAACCCTCCTGATATTTCAAGGGCACGACAGCAAATTAATTAAAAGATAAATACAAGATCAACAAGCAAAAGTATAGTCAGTAAGTTTGTATGTCCTATATGTGTAAGGAGATGCCTGTAAAATTCTATCAAAATGAGCAGGTTGGGAAGAGAGGTAAATAGAAGATATGTTAAGGGGCCATGGCATTTTTCACTTGACAGTCAACAGGTGCCATCACTCTTACACTAGATTGCGCTTGTTGTGAATCTTGTTTATGTACATCATACAACGCAATTCGAGTGCCACAACTGAGAATGAGATCTTGTACCGTTACTTATTACTCCCTCCCTTCAAATTCACTCTTAGTTTAAAAAAAGCGTGCCTAGGCACCAGGCGCCAACCAAATTGCATCATAGTGCCTGAGGTGCATGGAATACAAAAGGCGCACCTAAGGCGCTTGAGGTGCACCGTAGGCGCACAAAACGCAACTAGTGAGGCGCATTACTTAGCAATTCCATATTTTTTTTCCAAATTCTTTTATTTTTACCCTTCTTCTTTCTTAATTTACACTGGTAAATACACGTTAGCCCTCTCGGAACTATTCTTGCACAAAATATGATGATAAAATATGGATATCCGTTTGAAAAATCAGTGCACCAATTGTCCAAAAGGCGCGTGTCTTGCGCCTTATTCCCTTAGGACTCCATCGCCAGAGTGCGCCTTCTCAAACTAAGGGGCTCCCGCAAATTGCGACGTAGGGGGTTGGATGTATGCAGCTTTGGTTGTGCATTCATACTACAGTAAACTATTTAAAAAAAATCTACTGAATCATGCAACATTCAGGGTACTTACCTCACATTTACCAGGCATAGCATCTCTAATAAAAGTAACATACTCCTCAGTGAACTTGAAGTTGGCTATGAATCTTATGCACTCCTCTAGACCGGCAAAAACTGTATACTCACCACCAAAGGGGCTCTTCCGGAAAAATAAATCAAAACTAAAAGACAGAAAATCAGTAATGTAGCAAAAAAAAAAATCAATAGCCACAATTATATATCAAGTCAAGACACAGCCAAATGCCTGATTTTAGACAAACCACATGTCATCGAAATAATAAGAGATAGGCAATACTTTGTCAGCCTAATGAGCAACAAGACCTAATGTCAACTGGTTTAAATAAGATTCTGTCAGTTCTACGAGCAATCTCGCTTGAGAATTATAAACACAATATGCTATCCGGATGAGTGCTGACCTCGATCCTTTGCCCATTATTGAGAAACCATTCCAAATAAAGAGACACCACTTCACCACCCGGACCTACCTCCATTGCCAGAAACATATTGCTATCCAAGATATTTAAGTTCATCTTTACATATACTCGTGCAAGAGATTTTACACAAGTACTATTGTAAACAAGATGTTAATGGTCCTAATACCCTAAAAATACAGATATTTGTTACTATCATGAGTTTAAAGTATGGCTGTAAGTCTCTTTAGCTCCTGGTTTTACAGGTAAAACGGTGACTTTCTACTTCATCTTAGTGTGCACACATAAAACAACCAATATCGTTCAAATACATACGTCCACCAGATATTAAGACCATACAGCCCAACAGCCCCTGTGTTCCCTAATAAAAACTAAAGCAACACCACCACAAATAAACAAAGTTATATCTTCAAAAACTCAACTTTCCGTAATTAAAATATAATCAATTATACTATCCCAGCAAAATCTTAATACATACATAAATGTTACTCTGTATTAATTAATGTCCGTGACGCCTTGTACGCCACCTAATTAAATTTCAGTCCAAATGTTACATTAATTTTAATTTTGCTCGAAAATGGCGGGGGATGTAGTGTTTTTAAGTTATATTATAACAGTTTGAGTGAACACTCACGAACCTTACAATAAAAGTCATAATCGTTTTCATACAAGATTGAAGGTAGTACATATCAGATGTATAATCTACTTACTGGTTTGTTTACCTTGACAAAAAAATACTCCATATAAAAGCTAAACAAATGAGCGACACAAAGTGAGTATATTTTTTCTACTTGTTTGCCTAGTAAAATTTTCAGCCCGCACGTCATCCGATAACTCCAAAGTACAAATCCTAGTTCCGCCACTAACGTGTCACCAATTATTAACCACATAAAAATATCACGCAATTAAAATGACTAGCAATGACGAATAACTAATATAAAATCAATTTAAATCACTCAAATCATCAAATAATAATTACAATAACGATTACAATTAACAAAAAAAAAAGATTGAAGAAGAAAAGAAACTAACACAGCGCGTTCAGTATGTTTGCCAGCTTTCCAGTAAGCATAGGCCATGGTATACTGATACAAATCAGTTAATAAAGGAGTGACCATTGGATTGGTGGGACCTTGGATATCAGAACGACGTCGTTGTGAATCTTCCGCCATTGTTGTCTTAGGACCGTTCTCTCTCTTCAACTCCATGTTGTTTGATTGATAGTCAGCTTTTTAGGGTTTGTATGGAATTTTGTTCATTTATATAAATGAGAATAATGGGATGAAAATGATTTTGTTGAAATTCTGATGAGATTAATGTCGTTGTTGTTGGTTGCCGCTCTCCTGGAATCTTCAATTTTTCTAATTTTTCTCACCACTCCTCGTTATTTCCTTCTCACCAACTCCCTCTCCTTTTTTTTGTTTGTGTGAGAATTAAAGTTACGCTATTTTTTATTGAAAACGGGTATATTCATATTTAATAAACATGGGTCAAGTTGCCTCTAAACCAACCAAAGAGAAAGGTTAACTTAAATTGAGGTGAAGGAAAATGAAATAATGTAAATTCAGTTTGTTAATACATTTGCTTCTTCATATATTTAGTTACACATTATTAAAAAAAAATGATATTCTTATACATTTATAATAATAAATCAAACAAGATCTCACATTACAATATTTTCTACTTATATATGACAAATAATACCAAATATTCTCTATACTAATAAGTCATAAATAGTGCCAAATAGCAAGTGTTACCTTTGGAGTAGATGAGAGGGGTATTATAATTTTATTTGATCATAACCAATTTAATTACAGAGTACTTAATTTCTAAGATCTAAACAAAAATAATTGAATTGAACGTCATACTAAGGCCCTGTTCTTTCTGACTTATTTTCAGCTATTTCAGTTCAGTTCAGCTATTTCAGTTCAGTTCAGCTCTATTCAGTTCAGTTCAGCTCAGTTCAGCTCAGTTCAGTTCAGTTCAGCCCAGCTGTTTTGGATTTGATTATGGTAGATGGGCCTCGTTTTGGTCTCCACCTTAATGTGGCTAAGACTGAGGTCTTTTGGCCTATTGAGGATCCTCGGAGTCGGCTTTCCGGTGTTTTCCCCCCTACTATTGCTCGGCCCTTGCGTGGTGTCTCTGTTTTGGGTGGACCTGTTAGTACTTGTCCTATTTTTGGCAGTGACCTTGTGGCGAGAAGAGTGACTAAGACCATTGAGCTTATGGACTTAGTCGCGAGGATTGAGGACCCGCAATGCGAGTTGCTTCTGCTTCGAGCTTGTACTGGTATTTCTAAGCTTTATTTTTCTCTTCGTACTTGCTCCCCGGGAGTATTTGGGTATGTCCATCTTCGCTTTGATGTTGCACTTCGTTCTAGCTTGGAACGTATTGTCGCCGCGTCTGGGCTTGGTTTTGGGGATTTGCAGTGACGCCTTACCACTTTCCCTTTTTCATTTGGGTGGACTTAGTGTTTATGCTGTAGGAGATGTTTTACACTATGTTTTTCAGGCTTCCCGTTTGCAGTCTGCAGTTTTGCAGGCTGCGCTCCTGCGGCCTTCTGGTATTGTATGTGCTGGTCCTACTTTCGACGATGCCTTGCGGGTGTTTTCGGAGACTACAGGTTCTGATTTTTTACGTGATCCGAGTGAATCGATGCCCCTAAAATTAGGAAGAAATTGGCAGATATATATTTCGCGACGCTTGCTGCTTCTTCGGAATCTGTTTTCTCTTTGACACCACGTCAGCTTGCGTTGTGGAAGTCTCATCAGGGTGCCCACTCCTCTGATTGGTTGCGTGCGGTTCCTATCTCTGAGTTGGGTCAGACTATGAACAGGAGGACTTACCGTAGTGTGATGGGGTATCGACTGGGTGTTCCGTTATTCGCGGTATCTAGGTCTTGTCATGCTTGCTATCGGATTTTTGTTGACGATTTGTATGGGGACCACGCTGTTTCTTTTACTGGTACTGTGGGGGTTAAGCATCGGCATAACCTCGTTCATGACACCTTATTCGACATTTGCTATAGGTCTGGAATTTCTACGGGTATGAGGTGGATATCAGACTATCAGTTTGGTTGACGGGCACAACAGATCTCTTCGTCCTGCGGATTTGCTTCTTTATTCCTGATACAGAGGACGTGATGTGTGTGTTGATTTGACTGACTCTTCCCCCTTGACTCAGACTGGGATGTCCGATTTTGTGCCGGGACGGGTTGTCGCCGATGCTGCTCAGCGCAAATGTGCTAAGTATGAGGATTTGTGCGCGGCTGCTGGCTATGGTTTCCTACCCTTCTCCTTTTCTTCGCTTGGGGAGCTGGGCTCGGATGCTGTTGACTTGCTTAAGCGGATCCAGAAATTCTCGGTATCTCAGGATGCTGGGGCTCGGGTGGCCGCTTATATCTTTACTAGATTTAGTTTTGCTATAGCTAAGGGGATGGGGGCCTAGATTGTCTCTCGGCTCCCCCACCAACTTCATGTAAACTTTTCATTTTATTTTAATGAAAGTTGCGCGCATCTTATCATAAAAAAAAAATAAAAAAAAAATAATAATATATAACCTCTCCGGAATGTTATGTATTTTTCGGTATTAACATAAATATTATCCTTGTCATTTTTTTTATTGTATGTCATTTTTAGGTTTTTTTATTTGATTTTTAACCATGCATATTTTTAACATTTATTTTTATACACATATTATTAATCACTTTAAAAATTGTGTCCACTCACTACATATTTTTCATTATAATATGTTGTTTATATTTTCAAATCCTTAACAAGAATGTACCTTTACCATTTTGTAAAAACCTTTTCACACCACACTTTTTTTATAATATACATAGGGGACGATTTAAACACGTGAACTATTATCACGATACCCCATTCTTTGGAATCATATTCAAACTCTTGAACTAATTAATACCTCTTTGGTATCATATTGGACCTTTAAAATAGTGAGAATTGAAAAGTAATTATCGAACAAGTAAATATGTATATATCTTAATTTTATTATATTTATTATTTATTGTTATCAGTAAATATTATATTTAATCATAATAATAATAATAATAATAATAATAACTATTACTACCAAGAGGTAGTAATGGAATGTCATAAATATATATAATTTCCTATACTGTATAGTTTTAGGTGTATAAAAATTCATACAATATTATATAGTATAATACTATATATTTGTAGACAAATAATTAAATTCAAAAAGATAATTAATATTTAAGAGTAAAGTCATTGAAAAGTTGGTATAAGATGAGATTTTTTTTTACATGCATCCCTTAATTATAAATTATGACATACATTATTGTGATGATGTAAATATTATTTATTGATTTATATACTAAATGTAGTAGGGGTGTGAGTAGTGAAAGTAACAACAGTCGTAGCCGGTGTAGTGAAAGAAACAATTAGAATAACGGGAATAATTAAAACAACATTTATAATAGTAAAGGTAGAGAAGAGAATTCATAATCAGAATGATACACGGGAGTAGTGAAAGTAACAATAATAATAACGGAATCAGTAAAAATAAAATTTTTAACAGTAAGTATAGTGGATGTAAATTATAATTCGGATGATAACTTTTTTTTTCCGCGAAAGTGGTAATTAAGCCTAAACCCCTTAATTTTAGATTGTAGTGATTAGGCCCCATAAGTTATTCAAAATGTGAAATCACACCCTTTATCAAAGTCTCATGAGAAATTCAATACATCATATCACAAAAATAAAAAAATAGTTATGTTTTTTTTTTTGACAAAATTGTTATTTTTATTAAAAATACACCTCTATTACCTAAGAAAAACATTAAATAATCAAAATTAGACACAAATATTTTTAGTATTTCTTGACATTTAAAAAATTTAATAAAAATTTATATATTTTATTTAATTTTCAAAGAATGTTTAACAATGTTTTGACAAATATTCAGTTCTTTTTGTAAAACATAAATATTTTGATTCTCATTAAATAATTTAAAATGTTGATTCATTTTAAGTTTCATTTCATTTGTTAACTATTTTATTCTATTGTATATTTTGTAAATAAAAACTATGATCAATTTATTTTTTGTAACATGATATATTGAATTTCTCATGAGATTTTGAACGAGGGGCTTAATTTCACCTTTTGTATAGCTTATGGGGTCTAATTACTACAATCTAAACTTAAGGGGTTTGATCTCACGATTGAGCAAAGTAATGAGGCTCAATTACCACTTTCGCTCTTTTTTTTAAATCATAACTTTTACAAAATGATAAACATTAGTAAGTATCGGTCTATTAGCAATGGAGTCATGGGGTAGTGAATGTGTGTTGATATATTTTACGAGTATAATAATCCTTATTTTAAAAAAATATAATATAAAAAATTATTTTAAAATAAATTTTAAATGGTTAATGTAGGTAGCTCGAGTGGAGCCAGACCCCCACGCTAGTATTAAATATTTTATCAGAATGACATTTAAAAGTCTTCATTATTATACTCTAACTAGTTTTAAACCCGTGCAACATTGCACGGGTCGTAATAACAAACGCGAAAATTGTCACCTCCTTTAAGCTATTAAATAAAATATAAATATATTAAATTATACTGAATGAAGGTATTTGACATGTTAGAGGCAAAATAATGATAAAAATATAATTGAACATGACAATGGCAAAACGATAATGCAGTTAATTGAACATGTTTAATACCAATAATTATAATTTAATTTATTTTTGAAGTTATATTAATGTATATAAATTGATTATTTTTATAAAATATGATGGGCTAATTTGGGTTGATTATTATAACGCGAGATCTGTGTTGGTATTTTTATGCACTTATCCATGCAGGTATAATTATCTACATATTATCGTGAAGATCCTTAAAGTTTTTTTTAGCCTTATACTAATCTCAAAAATCTGCCTATTTTTAAATTTTATTAAATTCTGTTTTTTTTAAAAATTAAGTTGTATACTTTTATTTCAACTGTATATATTATTTTAAAAAAAGTTTTTTTAAACCTACTACTATTCTTAAAAACACGCTTTCTTTTATAATAACGATAATAATAATACTCGAGCCTCAAAATGTTGTAAGTGTATATTTATATTTGAACTATATGTTTTATATGTTTTTTTTAGTTTTTTTTTAACCTAAAACATTTCTCGGAAACCATCCTTATAATTACTACTTGCGTCTCTACAATCTTTAATTGTATATTTTTATATTCATTTTAAAAATAATAATATTATTACTTGAGTCTCGAAGAGCTATACTTGTATATTTCAACTGTATGTTTTTTATGTAATATAGTCCGTGGGTGACATTATTTTTGTTATTATTGACTGATTCATGTTGTATTTGTAATTTTTTCAGTTTTTAATATCTCCGTGACAATTAATTAGTTAATATAATATGGATTTGTATAAACATGAATGATTTTGTGTAATTTCTATAGTTGATTGTATGTGTGTGTATAGTATTGTTTACAATGTCTCATGTAATCTCACTCCATAAATCTCTCGTAAAATACATAAATAATTATCCATAAATCTCTCGTAAAAAATAATGCATGTCCTCCCTCTGTTTGCGCCTATGATTTTTTTTAATTAGTTTTATTCGTAGACGGAAATCAAATTGTATAAATAAAAATAGGTTTGTATGGAATATAAGAGAAGAAGAGGGAGAGTAATTAATTAGTATGATGTGAGTGGGGATGAGAGAGAGTAATTAATTAGTGGAAGAATGGTGGGGCCATTTATTTTTTTGTTCTTCTAAATATATCAACCAATAGGATTACACTAAATGTTTTAGCTTTTATGTATAGTAGATTAAAGTGCAAATCTAAAGAAATATGCTTGATTTAATTTATTTATCTATCTATAGTTTTCAATACTCAACCTACGTATATTATAATGATATGTTTTGACAATAACATCTTAATACATCCAAACATATAGTATATATAAATTTTTATATATTTATATTTATGTCATTCCAATAATACTCATTAATTTTTAATTTTAATATATAATATTAGATTAAATTAGATTAATTCAGATTAGATTAACCTTATACTCTTCAGTTTTCAACAAATAAATGCTCCTCACTAAATTTTTCCAGATGATATATACTCGGTACAATATAATCTGTTAACACAAACACTAATAAAATATGTTACAAAACAGACACAGTTGGTAATAACCATAACACCTCAATATTTATTTATTTGTACTATAAAATTATAAATTAAATTACTAGTATATGTTCTGTTTTTATTTTGTACCATTGCCTTTTTTTTTCTTTTTCTTTAAAAATAAAATAAAATAAAATAGAAGAAAGAGAATCCGTGGATGATATTCATATGACGATTCCATGAGGCCACATGACCACATCTGTCTTCCATCTCTTTCTCTTATTAATTATGAAGTCCAAATAAACAGACAAATAATAATAATAATAATAATTAATATTATTATAAATAATAATTATAAGTTGATAGTGTATCAAAGGCTGTTACTTTGCTTGTCTCGCTATTAGTTCCAGAAACGTAGACCTATACAACGTTACCCATCAATTTATTACTCTGTAGTCTATACATTAACACATTTCTTCTTTCTTTTAACAATCAATCAATCTCTTAGACTCTCTATTTCTCTTCAAAATTCTCATATTATACTTTATTTGATCCCACAAAATATGTGGGATTTCAAAAGAGAAGGAGACATAGAGAGACTTCCTACTGATCTCCTTTCTCATATCTTCTACTTCATCTCCTCATTTCCTGATTTAGCTCAGTAAGCCTATCCATTTTTCGCTTTTATGTTTTTCCAATTTTCGGGTAGGACTTGTAATAACAGTCACGGGAGCTAGCAGGAACGTTCGCCTCTCATCAGCAATACAAATTCTGAAATTTTAAGTTGTACTTTCAGATTTTCCCTCGAGTTTACCATATTAATTTCTCCACTCTTTTTTTTTTTTTCGTATCCCTTACTGTAAATCCCGACTCTGCCATTGAGTAAGGACTAAAGGAACAAGTGCGTGAATGTCATATCTCATGACTTTACCAGCTCAGCAAAAAATAAAAAACAAAAGTTTCTAATGTGTGGACACACGTTAATAGTAGATAGGACACATGTTAGAAAATTCGTAGAGTAATTAATAATAGTACGTGTGTTATGAATAATATGACAGGGCAAGTTGTGTAAGTAAGAAATGGAGAGAAGGGATGAAGCAGTCACTAGGAAGGAGGAAAAGTCTAAACTTTTCAGGTTGTATCATTGATGACGTCTCCGTTGCTCGTCTTGTTCATCTTGCTTTCTCCCTTACGGAACTTGACATGTACTTCCTAACCTACACTTTTTCTTCTTTCTCTTTTTATACAAATTCTCATTTGTGCCGGACTGAGCTTGCGACATGTCAAATCTCCCTCACAAAGAGCTAAGTACCTTGCCACTTGCTCTTTGTGAGGAGTATTTGACCGGTCGCAAAACCTTGCGACGGGTCGCCCCGTCACAAGCAAGATTTATTGCTCTTTTTATACTTCTTTGATTTGAAAATTTTGATGCCTGTTTTTTTAGTAGTATTTTATTAAATCATGAATTAATTAATGTATGTATGTTGTCCCTTTTTTTATTCCAATGATTTTGGCAAGATTATAGAATTTTTATTATAGAGTATCTAACATGTAACAACTTTGGTAAAGTACTATTGAATTGAATTGCATATTTTCCGAATTGGGATGGATTGTCTAGGACTAGATAGGGATTTATAATGAAGAGGTTGTTTGGTTGTCCTCGAAATATCATGTAAAGAAAAAATGCGACTATAAGTTCCAGACTTCTAGGTGTTAATCCACCTTGATAGCGCATTGTCGCATTGGAGGATACTCCGTATATCTTAACCCTAAGCAGTTGGGTAGCTGCTATAGAGGTAATCTAGATTTTGAATCGTGGTAATTTTGTTGTTAAAATTTAGGGTTTTTCTACATGATATACTCGTGTTTTTTCGAATTTTACATGCTACCCATACCCCTAAACATAATGAAAATGTCTTGACATACCCAAAATCCACGAAATGAAAGACTTTCCAGCGATGTCTTTATTTCAGTACGTTTATTATTCACTTGTTTGTATGCCTAACGTTCAGATCGAGGAGTCGATGGGGGTGTCAAATTACTGACGATGGATTGCTCCAAATATCAGTGGCAAAATGTGTTGGGAATTTGACCTCAGTTTCCCTCTGGGGCATGACTGGAATCACAGACAAAGGTGTTGTTCAACTGGTATGATATTCCTACCTCCTTAATCTCTACATTAGTACATTGGTTAATATCGCATCCAAATAATGCTTAAATATTGGATAATTGTTACAAATTTGATCAGATTTCCAATCGAGTTCTACCAAAGTTAAATAGTAGCCCCCCACGCCCGTCTCATCAAATACTCTTGTATAACCGAGTTAGATGCTTAGTACATGAGTTGTTAAAATGCAAGCCTGCTCCATTATCTGTTCTAACCTCAAGATGAACCCGCAGGTCTCAAAAGCTACTAACTTGCAGCACCTCAACATTGGCGGGACTTTTGTCACTGACGAATCCTTGTTTGCTATCGGAAATAGCTGCATCCATCTCAAGGTAGTCCTCAGTAGGCGTGAATACAAATTATTATACTAGTATGATATTGTGATAACGATTATATTACTGGATCGTATAAGAAGGAATAGAATTACCATAATCCCTGATATTAGCATATTGTCAATTCCTGTTTTCTTTCAGAGCATAGTCCTGTGGAGTTGTCGCCATATAACCGAGATTGGACTTCTGTTCCTCGTAAATAAGTGTAGGAAGCTTGAATCAATAAACGTGTGGGGCACGAGAGTTCCGCTAGACTTCTTCACTGGCCTGCTTACCATCAGCCCTGCTCTGCAGATCAGGCCTATTAGTCTACTGCCTAATGTAGAAGCCATTCCGGTATGAACTTTCGACTAAGTTGGGTTTGCTTAACCAATTGGTGTTCATACCTTCGATTACTTGAAGGAGGTTGTATTCTTTTCAAGAATAAAAAATGGTGGATTGTGTACAGATTTTTCTGTGATTGATGACCGTTTCTCATCTGCTCACGGACAATGGAACCTGTAAATGAATATTTTGTATATTATTCATCTAACAACATGATTAATGGTTGTTCTCTTATGTGAGCCCATCTCGTGTACAAGTATGTCTTAGCGTTTGCCTCTAGGATTTTCCGTTTCCTCACGTTAGCCATAGTTTTGCACTTTTGATCCTCTCCGTTTCCGCCCCTCAATTTCCTTTTAGCGTTCTAGATTTCAACCTGGAACAATCTTAATGTTTCTTCTAATGCCAGTGGCAAAAAGGGGATGGGGAAGGGGTCACGGCCAGGATAAGAACGTTGAAAGATGTTAAAGTTGATCGAGACATAAGAAAATTGAGTGTCATCCTCCCTAGATTTTTGTAGTAGGTCTTCCACCAGTATTGGCGGAGAGTTCTCATGGCGTGTGATTAAGAAATACAGAGAGATGAATTAAGCAAATTCATGATCTGCCTGTAAGGGAGCGAGGCGGAAAGTGATGATAGGACACCTATCTGTATATTCCAATAATAGTAATAATAATTGTCAGATAGCTACAACACAAATACTGCTAGTAAAATTTGATACGGTGATCATTACGGAAGTGTCGCTAAATTACAGAGCGAGCTAAGAAACCTTCGCTGCAGAAGGTACGACAATTCACCCTTAAATCTACCTGCTGCCTCTACATTGCTCTTTTCTACAGGGCCTGCGATAAAATAGAGAAGTAGCTGAAATAACAGTCATTTACTTGGAAAAGTTACAGAAGAGATACAAGTTCAAGACCATCCAGAGACTAGGGTTTATGTGAGCACATGAAACTTAAAAAAGGCAGTCAATAGAGTTCACGGCCTGTGACTAAATGAGAATCATGGTAAAATTCATGCCATAAACTGAGTTTATAACGTGAAATTGCAATACAATGATTTGGGGTACAATACTTTAAAAAAATAAAAAATAAATTCAACCAAATGACTCTACTGCCAGAAGCGTGATTTCAATTCTCAAAAGTGGGGATCAAACAGGAAATAATCTCAGCAGTGAAAAGGTAAATATAAGTTTTCGGTGTACCTGATCACTATTTCATCTGTGACCTGTGCTTTCGTCTTCAGAAGGCAATCTATCTCAAGATTAAGTCCTGAACTTTTTGCCTCATCCTTCTCTATTAATTCAATCTTTGACGTAATCTAAAATTCCGCTTCCAACTACTAATGTAGTAATATATAATCTTCTCTACCTCCACAATTATTTGTCACACTTCCAAGTACTACAGAAATATGAAGTAATCAGCATAAATGGGTTTTACTTCCCTGGCACTTTTGCCCTAAATTACATGTATATAGCTATAGAAATGCGAAACATAACAACACTAAGTGGATTGAACAAGTTAGTAATAAGTCCGGATAAGAGTCAACAGGAGCATATCCAGATAACTGAACGGATCCTGAAAAGCTACCCGTAAAACTTGGGGTAGTAGGCGTAGCTATACTTGGAGCTGGTATGTTTTTGCAAACTCCAAAAGGCGACCCTGGCTGCAACATTTACAAGAATAGATGTAAAGCTCACTTATAATCTCAAGGTTCAAGATTATACTGTATTTATTATGAACGTCAAAAAGATGATGCAGAGTCAAATGGGTGTATACTATATCGTTTCACTTCGATGCTTCACTTTGGTTGCTTGTTGCATGTCAAAAAAAAAAACATTCGGATAAAACACTTAGATTCAGACCAGAAATATGGGACTGTTTTACAAATAGACATGTCAACGTCCGACACACTTAGCTGAGTCGGAGCAACATAGCTTGCCATGAAGGAAAGCTAAAGGTCCCTAATAAGCTGAATTGTTTAATGGAGACCAAAGAAGGGACCTTGAAGGACTGAAAATAACCAAAGTGAAAGAAAGCTTCTGAGAAGCTCTCAAACAAGTTTTGCCAAATGTGAATGTTGAGAGCCTTATGGCAAGCTATAATTTAATGAATCCGCATAAGCCGAAAATAGAAGAATAACAGACGTGTGGTGTTAAATAGCAACTTGATCCACATTAAACGAGAGGACAATCAAAACTTGTGTAGGTTTGTTTAGCAACAAGTTACGCCTGCTTTAGTAGTCAAATGATTGAGACTTCAAGGTAAAGTAGAAGCTTTAACTCCATAAGTTATTAATAGAGAATTACGACATTCACAACACTAGACTGAATAAAAAGTATACAAAGTTATTTAAAACCTGTCATCTCTATATCAAAAGCTCCATCATCGAATCATGGTTACCGGATTCGCTATGAATATGTCCTTACCAATTTGCGATTTACGATTTGCGATTCGCTCTTATAGAATGCGTGTTATATGTATTTTCAGTAAGCAACATGGTAGAATTTGCTTTTAACGATTCGCTATTCGTAGGGTACCGAGCGAATCCAGTAACCATGCATAGAACCATAACCGAATATGCTATAGGAGACTATGGAAAAAAATGAATTCCAATCTCAATACCATGTTATAACCAACTTGCAGCAAGTATGCTCTTACAAGGGCATCTGAAAAACAATCAGGAATTCACACTACTCTTTGAACCACCTGAGCAACTACTATCAAAAGCAACTGACACTACTACTCGAACCACCTGCGCCAAGAAGCAAGGAATGGTAGGTTTGCATACAAAATAAACACATTTCTAAGGAGCTACCCCGACCAAGCCCCCGTCTAGCCTCCACATAGCTCTGCCAGTGGCGAGGAGGGGAAAGAAAAAAATTAATATAGATACAAAAAGCCGGACACAAGGAAAGATAAGTGGACCTTCAGTCAGATGTAAGGGACTGAAGAAACCTTGTACTATATGTCAATCTAGGAGCATACAGTCCAAGTCCAGAAAAGGGCTTCTGGAGAGAATACGGTACAAAAAGAAGATGAACAAACCTGGCAGGCAGTCACGGTGTTACACCCACACAATGTCCGACCATTCATCCTGTCCAAAATGTCGAAAACTCCTGGTCCATCGCTCCTCTGCATTGATTAAACAAATTTTATTCATCAAATGTTACAGATAGCGTAATCATTTATCAGGAATATGATGTTAGGACCCCAATTACATGAATGAGTCTTGTACGAGACAGTAATGTAGTATAACATGTGAGAGTGTGAGACTGTCGTAATTAAATTATACGATTGATGAGTAGATCTGTAGATCTCAAAGGTGAAGCCATCTCATATAAGTTTTTGTGAGCTATAATAACCTACCAGGTAAAAGTTCACTGCGACAAAGTTTGGCATAACGTTCCCTGCAACTTTGTAGCAGGTTCCCACCATTTCAGCCAAAGGGGCAGAATTCTCTTTGCAAGCTTCGTCTTCAACAGGATATGTTGGAAAGTAATTCATCAAGAAGAGTGAAGACGACTTTGAGTTTAGCTTCTTTGATTCCTTTCTGTTTGGACATGAACCTTCTTTTACTCCAGGATCTCCAGCTGCAAAACCATCACAATACAAAATCTGCTTAACGCTACACTTTTACCATCCAGAATTTCACTGTCTTCTCCTTCCATCACATTTGTATTGCTCATATGGCTTCGATTACAGATTTTTTCTCGTGATATACAATAGCTACAGCTTAGAAAATAATTATATGAAAATAGTTTGTTCGATAAATTAAACATAAGTAGGTGACAAACTTTACCTCGTATCTCTACATATATGTGGAGAAATCAATGGTTAATGTTAACGAACATCATTTGACACCCCGAACTAAATGGGGCCAATACAATTGAAATAGGGTAGAAGAATGGCACTCAGGAAGAGCTTACATTCATTTTCCAGCATATATCTCCACTGATAAGCAATTCCTTCAGATTCCTCCTTCGAAGCATCTGAAGTGAAAACCACTAGCCGATGATTTTGTTGAACCATATCATTCACCGTTGGCCAATCTTCACCTTTTCTAGGCATCTTGGACATTGGATACCAATACTTGTCCAGTCCAGCATTCGCAAAGAGACGAGTTAACCCTTTTGGAGCATGGACATAATCCTCAATTATAATGGTCACAATTTCAGAGGGGTTAGAGCTCAAAAATGCTTCCACTTCCCTCAAAGTGTCAATTGCTGTTCCCTGAGTCATCAATGCGACAGTAATATTCATGTCATGACTAGCTTTACATGTAACTATGTATACTCCAAATACTATGCGAAGTTATTTGAATATGTATTTATTAGTGAATAAGAGAACGCAATATTACAAAAGCAGTGATGTTGTAACACTGCCCCTGGAACGAATGGCAGAGCCAAATGTCATCCTGAAAATCGTACATGTCCAGCATCAATCCTCGCACTCCATTCTGCACAATAGTAAAAAAATCAACCAATCAGCACAACTTACAATAACAGATGCTCCACAATATATATGATACGAAAACCTATATAAGAGTCACGAGACGGTCTTACATATGGATCCAACCCATTAACCATATAATAAATGAGGAATAATAAGTATTCGGATTGTTCAAACGTAACCTGAGGCCGTTTCATACAAGATCCACAGAAAATCTAATTCCAACCAATACAAGCAGCTCGAGAGTTCGACCAAAAGGCAAAAACATCACATACCCTTAGCTGATTAGTCACCGTATCTTCTTGATTGTAAAATGTGATTCTTTGAACACCAGGCAACGGAGGCGCATTCACATTGGAAAATGCATTGTGAGTCACTAGCCATGTGTACTTGTTAAAAGGTAGCCCACTTATCTGTACAAACCACCACACTTAGCAAAAACCAGATACAAAATCCACCAATAATTTACCACACATTCACTTACCAAACACTCAATTATAAACCATTCAAAAACACCCATCACCTAAAATTCTATTCTTCGTACCAATCATTTGTTAACTTTTATATTCTTTTATACCGGATATTTTTTTTAATAAGGTAATCAAACGATTGAGACGGATGGAGTACTAAAACTGATAGAAAAAGAAAATCCAGCAAAAACTTACAACTGAAGTTGGTATGGTAACTTGGCCTCTAGTACAGACAGGTTGTCGTTTATTAGCAGAAGGGCAGTTGCCACAGTACAAACCAGGTGCACAATCAGTAGGTGCTGAACATGTCTCCAAAAGCTGTGTAATTTTTTTAAACCAATTAAAAATTCATTACCCAAAAAAATTGAAATTCAGATATTACAATTAATCCACACTTCATATTTATAGTGTTCCATTACATAGATCTTGGATGAATCATGAATATGATATACCCATATAATCAGTGGCGGAACTAAGGGGCTCGCATAGTGGTAAATTTTTTTTTGAAATTTTTAGTTAAAAACTTTCCGGGTTTTTTAGTTTAATTTATTCCATCCCAGTAAGTTTTGCTTAAGACGGTTCAAATAACACCACATGGAAAACTTTTGGTATTTTCTAGGCAACCAAGATGGTGATTTGATATGTATTTGACCCATCTTAAGCTTAATACGGATAGTGTCAGTCTTAAATGAGAATTTGCGATTCCATTTATAGTCCGTGTCTAAAAATGGCCAGGCCAAACTATAAATCTGATTCCGCCACTGCATGTAAGTGGGAAATTCAATAAGAAACAACTAAACAGGACAGTTGGTTGATTAGCAAGTTCAGAACGTTCTCATAACCGGGTCCAAAAAATCTACCTAACGAACCAAATTGCAGATGTATATGAGTTCAGTAGGTAAAGGGGCCACAAATTGATATAATTTAAAGCGAGCCTCTCAAATTCATTAGACGGCCCTGTAATTAAGTAAAAAATAAAAAAGAGATCACCTGGCAGTTGGCGTTAGAGCAAGCTAAGGAGGCATTGAAAAAAGGAGGAAAAAAGAGTAAGAAAATGAGAATAATATGGTGGTTAAGGACGTTAAACAGCAACATGGGAGACAACTGTTGAGACATGTGAGGGATATGAATTATGAAGAAACGGGGAGAAACTTGGAGACTTGTGTTGTGTTTTGTTGTTGGGCATTTCAAGTCTCAACCACAGTTACCAAAAAAAGGTAACAGAAGTGCTTTTATTGTGGTTTGTGGACTAGTGTAGTGTCTCTAGTGTGTCAAGGGTAGATTGATACAATGATGTCATGTCACAAACAACTGAACAAGTGGCCGGCCATTTCACATATTCTTTGAGAATTTGTGTTTTGTTAATACTACACAGCTCATCTTACTTGACGGGCATTATCCATCATAAGTTAAAGACGGATAGTACCCTCTTATAATATGCATGTAAGAGGGCAAGTGGGGAGATCCAGTTATCCTTCACTTGCCTCCCCACTTGCACATTGTGAGAGGGCACTATCCGTCTTCAGCTTGTGACGGATAATGCCCGTCTTCAATAAAAATTTGTGCAATAATAATACCACAATCGTATAAGTTAAATTGATGGGCATGTTACAATTACCGTCTCAAAGAATAAGAGTTAGCTCAAGTGGTAATAACTCTTTTAATCCAGCCGCGAGATTGGGGATTTGATTCTTATACGCGACATAGTGCGCTCATTTGAACATAAAAAATTATTCGACGTCTCACAAATATGAGTGGTATTTGTAATTTCGAAGTGACATATGCCTTCCTGGCTAGACTTTTCGTGAGTCTCCAAATTAGTATTTTTTAACTACAAAACGCAAACTAATAGTAGTGAGTAGAGATCGATCACACAAGGAAGGTGTTTGTTTATTAAATACTAGATTTCATGCCCGTGCGATGCACGGGTCTCGTTAATGTCATTTTCATAATTTTCCTATAACAATTAACTGTAAAAATAAACTTTTGAAATTTTAAGATTATTATTAAATATACTCCGTAATTTTTAAGAAAATAATATTGATATATTGATTCAAAATCTATTTTAAAGGTACCTAAGAATTAAGTTCTCTAAGACAATGCTTAAGAGAATCAAAAGATTTTGGCTTGATCATCCTACCTTATGGTACCGATAGGGCAATTCTACTATTTATAGGTATTAGTATCTTCACCACACTTACATTATTTTTCAAGGTGTGATATATAACATACTAAGAATTACATCAAGTATGTGCAAATGATATAAGATTTTATACTATAATGATAACATTTTTTTACTACGAATCTTATAATTGGATTATTTTCATAATTAATACAAAACTTTAAGAGCTCTCTAAAATAATATTTGAGAGACTTAAACAATTTTGAATTGATATCTAAGTCGAAGGACGACTTTTATGTATAATCGCATGATCACTCCAGCTTATGATATTTCTCCGATGTGAGAAATTCCTTTATTTATGCATAATATATTCACCACACTTACATTATTTTTCAATGTGGGACAAATAACATATTTAGTTGTACACCATTAAAATTATTATTTATGTTACTTTCTTAAATTTTTATTTATGATATTTTCCTAAATTAATTTTGATGATGTAAATTTCATTAAGGCAGGGATAATAATACAAACTTTTAAGAGTTCTGTAAGATAATACTTAAGAGATTCAAAATATTTTGGGTGAATATCTAACTTTGAAAGATGACTCATTTTCACTATATTTTTTTTATGAAATGAAATGTAAAAGGTTTTATATAAAAATTATAAACATCACTCGAATATAATATAGGAAATGTATATTGAGATCAATAAAAGATTTTTCACTTTATTTTTTTATGATACCTTCCTAAATTCATTTTTGATAATGTATGTTTCACTAATGTGGATACAAACTTTTAAGAGCTCTCTAAGACAATATCTAAGAGACTCAAAAGATTTGGGTTGATATCTAAGTTTTAATGATAACTCCTATTTATAATTATAGGATCATCTCACCTTATGATAATTTTACGATGTGAGACAATTATACTATTTATACGTAGCATATTTACCATACTTGTATTATATTTCAATGTGGGACAAATAACTTATTAAGTAGTACACCATCAAAATTATTACTTATATAATATTTTCTTAAATTTCCTAAATTAAGTTTGATGGTGTAAATTTCATTATTGCGGAGATAAAATACAAACTCTTAAGAGTTCATTAAGACAATATTTAAGAGACTAAAATGACTCCAATTTATAATCATAAGGATAATTTTACAATTTACTTAGTATATATATTTATCACAAATACATTTTTTTTCAACGTGGGACTAATAACACATTAAGTAGTTTATCATCAAAATTATTATTTATGATACTTTTTTAAATTAATTTTTAATAATGTAAATTTTACTATTTACAATTTTTCACCATACCGACATTGTTTTTCAAATAACACATTAAATAATTTATCATCAAAATTATTATTTATGACACTTTTCTAAATTAATTTTTAATGATATAAATTTAACTATAGTTTAGATTATAATACAAACTTTGAAGAGATCTTTAAGACAATATGTAAGAGGCTCAAAAGATTTTGGGTTGAAACTTTATTTCCAAATATGATTCCTATTTGTAAATATAAGATCACCCACCTTATGATAATTTTCCGATGCGGGATAATTCTAATGTTTATAAGTAATATATTCCCCATACCTACATTTTTATTCAATGTGGGACAAATAATATACTAAAAATTACACCAAGTATGTGCAAATAAATAGTATGAGTTTATATACTTTCGAGGTTTTTTTTACCACGAATGTAGCTATATTATCTTCATAATTTTTGTTACGATACTTAAATGTTTTTAATAATAGTTTTCTAAATTATTTTTTGATGATGTAAATTTAACAATTGTGGAGATAATAATACACAAATTTTTAAGAGATCTCTAAGACAATATTTAAGAGACTTAAAAGATTTTACTTTGATATATAAGGTCAAAGGAGGATTCCTATATATAATTATAGGATATTTTACTTCAATATATAAGGTCAAATGATGATTCCTATATATAATTATAGGATCACCCACCTTATGTTAATTTTACGATGTGGGACAATTTTACTATTTATACAAAGTATATTCATCACATCTACAAACTTTAAAGAGATCTCTAAGACAATTTTTAAGAGATTCAAAAAATTTGGGTTAATACCTAAGGTTTAAGGACGACACCTATTTATAATCATAGGATTAGCCTTATGTTATTTTTCCGATGTGGGATAATTATACAATTTATACGTAATATGTTTACCACATCTACATTATTTTTCAATGTGAGAAAAATAATATATTAAGTAGTACACCATCTTTTTCTTTAAAATATAAGTATATTTCTATTATTTTTACTTTATATAATAACTAAAAGATTATCCGCTTAATTTTTTATATCCAAAGTATTATTTATGAAACTTTCCTAAATTAATTTTTTGTGATGTAAATTTCACTATTGTAAAGATAATAATACAAACTTGTAAGAGATCTCTAAGATAATACTTAAGAGATTCAAAAGATTTTGGGTGGATATATAAGTTCCAATTATGACTCTTATTTATAATCATAAGATCACCATATCTTAAGGTAAATTTTCGATGTGGGACAATTCTACTTTTTATATGTAGTATATTCACCACACCTACGTTATTTTTCAATGTGGAACAAATAACATACTTAGTACTACAACATATTTTTCTATAAATTAATTATTTCTTGAATACTACTAAACCATTATACTAATATTAGAATAATAAAAAATATTTTAAAAGTCATTTATTTAATTTTCATATACTTAGGTTATAGTTATATGATCTTATAAATGATATGGTGGTTAAAAATACAAAATTTATACTCTAATGAAAGCATTTTTCGTTAAGAATCCAAATATATAAGTTTCGAAAGGTTTTGCATTATATTTTTTTTTGTCAGATTGATAATCAATTCTTTTTTACGTAAATAATAGTTGTGATATTAGAAATATTACATAATATCTTTTTCGTAATCTTAGAAGATCTTAAAATATACTTTCCAAAAATTGAAAAAGATGATGTTGACCAATAGAATTGCTCGAAAAAAGCCTCTTTTATATATATATATGATGTGTAAAAGCAAGTAACTAAAGGGGGTTTTGATATGTTGATGTTCTAAGTTTACTAAAACAAAAATGAACTGAAATATAAAGACAATATAAATAATTGAAAATGTAGAACAAATATGAGAATGATTCTTGGACAAGTAATTTCCACCAATAAGTTATGAATTGATCGTTGACTCTTCTACTCTAATTCAATATTAAATACTTTGCTATGAAGTTGTTGACTTCTATTCCCACTTATGAATGATTATTAGTTACAAGCGTAAACAAATATTCCTTACAATATCGTCAATTTAGTCAAGCGCTCAATTGTATCGAGATTGTAGGTTAAAGCGATGGAGTTTAGCAAAGATAAACGAATGAAGAAAACAAGTGTTGCTTCACTTTGGTTCATACAAATTTAGTCATTTATAACTCAACGATGATGAAAGCATACAAATTGATGAGTTATAATAGCTACAATGGAATAAATAAACAAACAAAAGATTCATTCATCTAATATAGCAATGGTTAATTAACTAATGACAACTAGTTGATCATTCTAGGTGCATAATTAACAGACCAACAATAATGCAAACTAAATTTGATAGTCTAATAATGAAATAGAAATAGAATAAGAGTCTTACAATTCAAACTAACTTGGTTTCAAGAACTTGTTCCAAGATGTAAGTTTTAGCCTTCCATACAAAATAACTAAAATAAACTAGAAATTGAAAGTATTTTTCTATGTATTATGATGATTAAAAGATGGAAGAAGATATATCTAATATGATCAACAATCCATCCTTTATAGGTCTTCAAAGAGAACATCTCCATAAATCTTAATAAAACCTCATAAAGTATGAACATAGTGGCTGAGTTAAAGAGGAATTAGAAGAGTCGTCGGAATCCAATGCTCAGCCTCTCCACGAGGCTAGCTAGTCTTCATAGGTAGCCGCGCCACGCTGCTAGCCGCTCCTCACAGCTAGCCGCTCCTCGCAGCCTGTTTTTCTTCCCTTTTACGCACTTCGACTCATTGTTTTGGGCTTTGACTTGCTTCAAAACCAACACTCTCATGACATCCTTAGCCCAATACTAACCTCTAAAGAAGCCATTCTCCACTCATAGCAAGAAATCAATTAATCCAATTACCCCATTAAAACACACAAGTCCATTAACAAACTAACACTCAAGACATAAGCACTAAAATCCTCAAGTATGCTTCTTAACCCATCATTTAATCATCAAAATAACCTTATTAACCCCTACTAAACTAGACTAATCACTTCCCTTTATTTACCACTGACGATCTAATGATCTATTATATAGCATGGTGCGGTGGGGTGATTGAACCAACTCTTGGAACCGACTTGAGCTTGGGCAAACCGAGACAATTCCCGAGTTGTACTTCGCCAAATCTGAGCTGGTTATGAGCTAAGTGAGGTTCGGCTGGAAATTTGTTTCGACTCATTTAATTTTTTTAAGTAGATAACTAAGATTTTCTCATTATTTTTAAAGTATATGTTATTTTAATATTTTTGTAATTATATTATACTATATTACTCCTACATTGTATAATTATTTATTGGATCATTGTTGAAAACACTCTTATATGTTTCACTTTTTAAAATTTAATACCTTATCAAAACTTTTTTAAAAATTAATACCTTACACTAATACTCCGATCAAAAGTTGGTACCTTAAGTGAATTAAGGCAAAAAAAACGTGAATTACCCATTTTACCCCCGACTTTATATACTCTATTACACACTCACAAGTCACACCACTCAAAAACTCGATATCCAAACTAGCTTTCAAATTATCAACACTAATGCATACGACATACCTCTCTCATTAATTGAATTGAACATCTTCAACAATAGAAGATCAAGTTGCTTGTTTATCAAATGATCAATCAAGATTAATTGTTAGGTAAGTATATTATCTCTCACCTACTAATTGACATTATCCTGAAAAGTACAAAATTCAAAAATAACCCCTAAATTTATGAACTCTAATTATATATTGACAAATTTTAACTTTACAAAAAAATTAATAAAAATAACTGAAACGAAATTGATATAAATGTAAATAATGGAAGAAACATAATTACCTTAAGGGGAAGAAGACTTGAATGTTTAAAAGTTAGGTAGTTAGTGGAAATGGTGAGAGATTGATATAAGATGATTTGAACTTATAAGAGGGAAGGAAAGAGGCTGAACATATCATAGGAGTATAATGGGAATAAAATATGAAATTTGGAGGGAAATTTAAAAAGTGAACAGAATATGCGACTATTTTTTGCCTGAATCCACTTAAGGTACCAACTTTTGATCGGAGTAGCAGTTTAAGGTATTAATTTTTAAAAAAGTTTTGATAAGGTATTAAATTTTAAAAAGTCAAACATATAAGGTTGTTTTCAACAATTAATCCTTATTTTTTTTTAAATTTTTTTTTTGTAAATGTGAAAAAATCAAAAGAATAATGTGATGATAAACTAAGTTCGAATGAGCTCGAGCTTTTTATGAGATAGCTCATATCGTCCAATAATCGTAAATGCATCTCATAAATCTAATACTATAACTTGAATACACTTGTTATTGAACGAATGTTCCATCTAGACTTCTCGTCATTAGTCTCATTACTATTAAAGCGAATCCCTTGTCTCGTTTTCTTGCACCATCATCTGATTACATTCATTTCATGGCACATCATCAATTTATTTTGATTTACGATTTTTTTTTCTATCTCCAAAGAGTATGTGTCATATAAAAATTAAAGAAGTAAAAAGACGGAAGATAGGATGCGAAAATGAAGCAGAGAATTTATGATGCATAATCTTCATTTCATAACTCCTTTACCAAAGTTGGTTGGTGTTAAAGCTAAAGATTCCTTATTTATAAAGATATACACTAAAGGATCGGTTCTAAAGTACTACATACAAAAAAAATAAAATAAAATAAAACTTAAAAGATCCATCCATTAATTGTTCGCGCTTATTCGAAAGAGATTGTTCCAAGTTCCAACATTTAGTAAGGAGTCATTTGGTTCACAATGGTGAAAGTGAATGGATTGAAGTTTGATACTATGAAGTTAGAGGCATACCACCCCATTTTAGTCTATTGGCCATTAGGGCTAGGTGGGAAAAAAAATCAAGCGGGAACTGGAGAGCGCTTTCGTGTTTGGGCTATTTGATCAGCTCTAGTATTTATGACATTTGCCATCCTCTATTTATTAAAAGCCAAACATTTCCTCCATCCTCATGAAGCCACCTCATCTATTCATTTTTCCCAAGTAGGACCCACCACTATTACAATCTTTTTATTGTACTTTGTACTCAATTTTTACACAGGATTTCTATTTTACTCATCTTTAATTTATTAAATTGCAAAATTTGATATTTTATTTAATTACAAATTTTAAAATCGACGTCATTTAATTAACTTTAAGGCTGGGGAGATTTTTTAAATGGACGAAAATTTAAATAACTTTAAGCGTGGGAGGATTCCGGCAATTAAAAATGGATGTTAATATGACAATACGCTTTTTTATACTAAAAATTGAAAAAATCCTACATTTAGTGTCATTATACAGTAGGATTGATACAATAAAATTGTACAATTTTCATGATTACAAGTACAATTATACATTAATTATTAAAATGACAAAAATATTTTACACTTACAACAATAAATTAATAGTATTAATATACATATTTATATATTGAACAAAAAAAGCTACAAAAGATATAATATAAATCAAAAATATAGAATTCTCCTAATACATATTTATATAAACAAATCACCCCTCAAATATTTAGAGCGTAGTCGTTAATTAGAAAATATCTTAGAAAATATATGAAATATAGATACTATATGAAAATAATGGTATAAGAAAATATATGAAAAATAGATACTATAAATCTAAAAAAATAAACCAAAAACATCAGTAAATATTTACTCTTAATAATTTCGAAAAATAGAAAGAATACAACTAATTTGTATAGCAATAACCATATTAGTAGCAGTATACTAAAATACTAATAATACTTAAATCAACTTAACTAATTTATATTATTTTCAACGAAATTAATCTTCGCCATCTACTATTGTACTCAATCGTCAACCAGTTTAGAAATAGAGTGAGAAATAAGAGGTGAAGATTACTAATTGGAAGTCAAATATTGAGTGAGTAGTAATAACATGGGAATAGGAAAGTAGATGAAGGAATGAAGATGGCGAAGGATTAATGAAGACGATGGGGGTCTAATTGGGGATGATTTTTGGGGTTTTGATTTTCCATTGGGTGGTGTGCACAGTTGTACACAACTAAACAACTAAACATTAGCAATTCAATGGATCTAGGGAAGCCGAGTGTATTTATTTGTTGTAGCCTAGACGCTTTTATTTGTAGGGTTTTCAAATTAACAAGTTCGAATGAGTATGAGTATTGGGCTCAGTATGGACTGAGTGCATAGACGTCTATACGGGTTGGGTTTATTCAACACAAGTATACCTATTTAATGGGTCGGGTAGGTAGGTTACGGGTTTGGACATTTCGGGTTCGGGTAAAATACGAGTCGGCTATTCGAGTGTGTAAAATACGGATTTATACGAATTTCAGGTCAAAATGGGTTTCATTAATGCATGTAGAAAAATATTTATTTTCTCTACTATTAATTATAAACATCAGTAAGTCTTGTCTGAGACGCTCCATTTCTATAAAAAAAATTATTGTTTCATCAATAACAATAAATGAATGATTTTTTTTAGCATAGGACCGTCTTACGGTGTGAGACCGTCTTATTCTAGAATTTGTGTATAAACATGTACTTATACATTAAACATGTACTTAGACATTAAATTTATTTATTTCCTATAAAGTACTATTTATTATAGAATAATTACCAGCATTAGATCACTATTTCAATTTTTATACTTTGTACTCATTTATTTGTTTTTTTATTAATATTTTTTTTTGCAGCAGTAAAATATAATGTCTTACACGGTACTAATCCAACTATAAGAGTCGGTTTTTAATATTACATTATTCGGAAAAAAAAAAAAGCTAAGTACTAGGTTGATAAGCGTAGCAGGCTTCAGCTTCTTGAAGGGGACGATCATAATTGACCAAATAAACGCATATTTCTTTATCTTCCTAATTAGATAAGTTTCGGAGGAGTACCTACGACAATGAGCATATCATATCATATCATATCATATCATTCATGTACAAAAAAAAGTAGAATAACGAAAAATAATATTGATAATAGCCAATTGCGGGACAAGTTTTTTAAGGATTTACAAAAATTAGTATTGTCTTAAAACAAGACGTGTAAGACAAAATCATTATCATTATTTAAAATGGTCAGAACTTCGAAAAATTAAATTAAAGAGTTTAACTACGTTTGTTAGAAAAATGAAATTAGTGTGAGACAGAATACCGCAATACACATGTAGTAGAGCATTTTACATTTTACAATATTTGAACCTTTTACTAATGTGTTTTAAGTGTAAGAGTTTAAAAACGTATGCACAATACTTAGCATTTTATGTTTCACAATATATTAACACTAAACAGATTAACAGAACAAGGTCACGTACTCACGTATAAGAGTTTATAAAATGTACGCCAAAAAAAAAACTTCGTGATAATCAGCATCCCGATTCTAATTGTTGATATCATACCATATCATTCCTGTACACCAAAAAAAGTAGAATAACGAGAAATAATATTAATAATAGCCAACTGCAGGACAAGTTTTTTAAGAATTTAAAAATTTAGTATTGTCTTTAAAACAAGACGTGTAAGACAGAATCATTATCATTATTTAAAATGGTCGGAACTTCAAAAAATTAAATTAAAGAGTTTAACTACGTTTGTTAGAAAAATAAAATTAGTGTGAGACAGAATACCGCAATACACATGGAGTAGAGCATTTTACATTTTACAACATTTGAACATTTTACTAATGTGTTTTAAGTGTAAGAGTTTAAAAACGTATGCACAATACTTAGCATTTTATGTTTCACAATATATTAACACTAAACAGATACACAGAACAAGGTCACGTATTCACATATAAGAGTTTATAAAATGTAAGTTCATTTAGAATGACATCTTTTCATACATATATTTCATAATTTCGTTTTCTTTGTTAAATTGAAAAATTTAATCATCAAAATTCACTATTGTTTTTTTTTGGTGCAAATGTAAGCTTTGATTAATACGGCATAAAGCCCTTTCAAACCACAATCCTTTTACAAACACAACCATCTAACACATACAAAACCAACATAAAAACATACAAAGAGCTTAGAATTACATAAGACGTCTAGTCCTACACCATACAAGCTCTTCCCTCTTGATGCTACCCAACTCTAATTGCATTAGTCTTAATTTTGCTTGAACAAGAACATCCTGAACCAGCTTTTCAGGCCTCATAATATAATCCTCCAACCTGCATTTATTCCTGCAATGCCATATATTATAATGGACTGCCACAATTAAAGACCAGTAAACCTTTCTTATAAAACCCGTCCCCATTCTCAATCTGATCAAGGCTGAAGGAGAATGGTCTCCAATATGCCTGACCTGCAGCAGCTCATCTAGAAATTCAAAACACTTCCTTGCATAACAGCAGCTCTGAAACAGATGCTGATGATCTTCAGTATTGATTCCACACAAAAAACAATCTAGTCTACCTGTAAACCCTCTTTTATGCAGTCTGTCTAGAGTAAGTAATCTACCCTTGACAGCCAACCAATAGATGAAACAATGCTTTGGTATGTTAAACCTGTTCCAAGTGATACAATACCAATCCACTCTAGTGTCATCATTCCCAGCCAACCACTTGTAACCTTTTAGGATAGAATACCCTTCCTCCTCCTGCCATTCCTCAGATTGTAATCCATCCTTAAGAATCTCTTTAACTCCACAGATCTTTCTCCAAGCCCAAGAGCTTGAACTGCTAGGAGTATAAGAGAGCCAATTCCTCCCTTTCAAATATATCTTATCTATCCATTTAATCCAAAGATGATCCTTCTTAAGCATGATCCACCACACAAGCTTTCCAACAGCAGCAATATTCCAATTATTACTATCATATATGCCTAGTCCCCCTTCCTTCTTACCCTTGCATAAAACACTCCAAGCAACAAGAGGAGCCTTTGAGTAAGTCTCCTCCCCTTCCCAAAGAAAGTTCCTACAAAGGGCCTTGAGTGTATCCAAAACTCCCACAGGTAGAATGAAGAGCTGAGCCCAATAATTATGAATGGTACTCAATACTGCTTTAACCAGAATTAACCTCCCTGAGTAAGAAATTTTTCTCCTGTTCCACCCTTTAATCCTAGCACTCATCCTATCAACCAGCACCTTACAATCAACTCTACTCAGCCTCTTGTGTGAAATGTTAACTCCAAGATATTTGAAAGGTAAACTACCTTTAGTAAATCCAGTCTGAGATAAAATGAACTCCTCAGTCTCCCTATCCACCCCCTTTATAAGCAGATCAGATTTCTCATTGTTAATCTTCAAACCTGAGGCCTTAGAGAACACATCAAACCCCTCCACAATCATGAATATAGACTTAAGATCACCCTTACAAAAAATGAGTAGATCATCAGCAAACATAAGATGATTAAGATGAATCCCTTTACATAAATGATGAAACTTAAAACCAGGAAGATCACCTATCATAATCAACAATCTACTCAAGTACTCCATACAGAGAGTAAAAAGAAGAGGAGATAAGGGGTCTCCCTGTCTCAGTCCTCTCTTACCTTGGAAGAACCCAAATGAATTACCATTAAGAACAATAGAATAGGAAGTAGTGGATACACACTGCATGATCATCCTCAAAAAATGCTCAGGAAAGTCCAGGCTCTGAAGGACATTCTGAACAAAAATCCATTCAATTGAATCATAGGCCTTCCTCAGATCCACCTTAATCAAACATCTAGGAGAGGGATTGGCCCTATGATAAAGTCTAACCAAGTCCTGACTAATAAGAATGTTCCCCATGATGCTCCTGCCTTTAATAAAAGCAGACTGAGCAGGATTTACAATTTTGGGAAGCACCTTAGACAGCCTCTCACACAACAGTTTAGATATAACTTTATACAGGGTATTACAACAGGCAATAGGTCTAAACTCCTTAACACTACTAGGATTTTCCTTTTTAGGGATAAGCACAACATTTGTAGTATTAATTTGTTTTAACAACTTACCTGTCCTGAAAAAATCCTGCACAGCCTTACAAATCTCTTCACCAATGATCCCCCAACTAGTCTTGTAGAAACAACTAGTATACCCATCCGGGCCAGGACTCTTATCATCAGGTATAGAATCAACAATTCTCTTAATCTCCTCTGAATTAGGAATACTGCACAAAGTCTCCCAGTCCTCCTGATCCAGTCTGGGACCTGCCCTCATAATATTAGGATAGAAATCAGAAGTTACACCACAAGACCCAAGCAAAGACTGATAGTACTCCTCAAAAGCTCTTTGAATATCTTCAGGCCTATCAAACATATCCCCCTGCATTCCTTCAATTCTAAAAACTTTGTTTTGAATCTGTCTTGACTTGATGACCTTATGAAACATGGCAGAATTGGTGTCACCATCCTTAGCCCATTGACATTTAGCTCTTTGTCTGAGAAAATCCATCTTAGCCTCAGCTAGCATCATATAACTAGTCCTGACTTGGTACTCTTTATCCATGAGATTACAATTATAAGGATCATGCTGCAACTCTTTTTGACATTCCATCAACATGCTATAAGCCACATCAGCATTCCTCTCAATATCAGAGAATAAATCCTTATTCAGATTTTTCAGAAGAGGTTTAAGACTCTTTAACTTGGATACCACTCTAAACATAGTTGTACCACTACACTGATGCTGCCAGCCTTCTCTAACAATCTCCTTGTACTCCTTTACCTTACTCCACATATTAAAAAATTTAAAAGGTTTCTTACCACCCTGAATCACACCACCCTCCTCAATCAAGCAAGGACAATGATCAAACTCCCCCTCAGGTCCATAAAAAGCATAAGCATTAGGCCTAAACTGAAGCCAACCATCATTGATCAACACTCTATCAATTCTGCTGAATACTCTGGTACCACTAGGTTGCTTATTATTCCAAGTAAAAAAGGCCCCCAAAGTCTTTATATCCCTTAATTCACATTTGTTTATAGCATTTTGGAAAGGAACTGTTTCTGAATCTTTAACAGGTAATCCAATTTTCTCACTGGCATGGAGCACATTATTAAAATCTCCTAAGATGATCCAAGGGTCCACAGTAGACAGCCTCACAAGATCATTCCAAAGAGGGGCTCTCTCCTCAATTCTATTTAACCCATAAACAAAAGTAATAAAATAGCTATTAATATTTCCATGTTGCACCTTAAGATGAATTAACTGAGATGTCACTGCAACCACATCCACCTTTAAACCTTGATTCTTCCATAAAACCCAAATTCTACCACCAACATGATGAGTATGATTTGTAACATAAGACCAGCCACAACAAACATTGCTAGCTACTTTGTTTAGAGACAAGGATTTCACTCTTGTCTCAAGGAGCCCAAATATCTCAACACCCATCTGGTGAAGATACCACTTAATATATTTCTGTTTAATCACATTATTCAGGCCCCTAATGTTCCACACTCCTATTCTAGTCATGATGAGATGGGGGATTGTCATCCCCACCACCTCTATCCACCAATGCAGACTCTTTCCCCAGAGCACTATTGAACTGCAAGACAAAACCACTCTGCTGGCCTTCAGGAATCCTAGTTTCATGTCTAGTGAGCCTATTGATGACTCTAGCAGGAGTTAACACAGCACTATAATTCATATGAGCAGGAGTATTGTCTGATGTAATGACTACACCCACACCATCCTTCTCTACTCTACCAGCCCTCTGACCACTGGGTTTCCCTAAACTCTGCTGTAAGCTAGGGAAATCCTGATGTTCAGTACTCTGCCTTACCACCTCCTTCTTTTTCCACACCTGCCTATTAGGTCCTGCCACTGGTTTTGGAGGCACCCTAGCCTTCCTACACATCTCCTTGGTATGACCCATACCAGAACAACTCAAGCAAGTTATTGGAACCCAGTCATATTCCACAGCAACAGTTATCTCCTGCCCCAATTCATCCTCAAAAACAATCTGTGTAGGGAATGTCTGATCAACCTCAACCTCTACAAGGATCTTAGCAAATCCTAACAAAGTTCTCAATACAGTAACATCATCAATTCTTTCAAACTTGCCAATTAATGACGCCAATTTCATCAAACATTTCTCCCCCCAGAACTTCAAATCCAGTCCCACCAATTTGATCCAGATAGGAACCTTCTTAACCGAGACCTTAGCCATTTTAACATTAGGGTCCCAAGGTCTTAAGATGACTGGCTTACCATCTAATAGGAGAATTCCTTTGTTCAGAACCAATTGTTGATGCTCTATTTCAGCAAAACGAATCACAAATAGACCATTAGGTAAGAAAGAGATTTTAGATATATCATAATCCACTAAAACTCTTCTAAGAAACCCCTCTAATACCATTCTCGGAGGGTTGGCCCCCATAACATAACCATACAACGCAGAAGACCAATATGTAATCTCCTCTT
>JAIUZE010005990.1:0-17811 GCA_022085475.1 Heliosperma pusillum
TCACTCACCACTTCTGCAACCTCAGGCTCATCCCTCTCATACTCAACTAGACCCTCTTTCTCCCAAGCCTCAACTTCCATTATGGTTAAGGTCTTCTTAGAAGGGCAATCCTTCCTGAAATGTCCATAGCCTTGACATTGGAAGCACCTAATTCTGTTCTCAGTCAATTAAGTGCTTGGCTTTTGACCCATGATGCCCTTACCCTTGTCTAAGGTAGGTGGGGGTGCTGTCTTAGGGGTATCCATTGATCTAAACCCACTATAAGGTCTGGTTTGAAAAGGCCTACCAGGTTTTGGTGTAGCAGGCTTAGTCTTCCCTATCTTCTCAATTCTCAGAGATAGGTTGACAACATCATCAAATGACCACAGAGGTTGCATCCTAACCTTGTTAGCAATGTGCTTATCTAGACCCTCTAAGTACCTAGCAATCCTTTGCTCAGGTTTCTCATTTATATCACATTGTAAGGTGAGTTGTTCAAACTCCCTCAGATAAGATTCAACAGGTTTGTCTCCTTGTTTCAACTTAGATAACTTGATAAACAGATCCTGGGTGTAATCCTTAGCAACAATTTTGTCTAACAGTTTCTTTTTCAGTTTAGTCCAAGACTTGATGGGTTCCTTACCCTCCCTAGCCCTTAACCCTTTCATAGTCTCATACCAAAGGGAAGCATACCCTTTCAGTTTAAGGATGGCTACTTTAAAAGCCTTGGAATCATTGTATCCCTTGTACTCAAAGATCCTTTCTACTTCTCTAAGCCATTCTAATAAGTCATCAGGATTAAGACTACCAGAAAACTCAGGGATATCTACCTTAAGATGTTTGTCTGTGTTCCTGTGGATGGAATCTCTGCTTCTTGTTGAGTCATCTGAGTCTGGATACTCTTCATCATCAGGTGGCCTTCCTCTGCCTCCTCCTTGGCCTCTTCCACGACCTCTACCTCTTCCTCCAGCAAGCAAATGGTTGCCTATAACCTGGTCCAAGGTTCTGGTTAGGGTGGTTACAATCCCCGCCAGATCCTCCATCCTTGCTTCTACTCCTGCTAGTCTTTCCTCACTCATTGGGCTATTTTTGTGTTTTTAAATGTAGTTAGGGAAAATGAACTCACTAAGACTCTCAACCAAAGCTCTGATACCAATTTGGAGTGTAAACTACTAAGGTTCACAAGTTTTAAGTGACTTGATTAGCTTGACTCAAACTGAATACAATATCAAGTAACAAGGGGTGTTGTTTTAGGGATTGTGAGTTATTTTAGCTGAAAGATACAAGGGCTATGACTTGGAGACAATCCTCTACAGCAAGGCACAAGAGAAAAGGACTCAAAGACTAGTTTAGAGACAGTTTTCAAGTGTTACAGCAAAGCACAAACACCCTAGACTAGACTCAACAGCAAGTACGTTAATCACAGCAATGCACAGATATAACTTGACTCACAATACAAGGCACTGATCAAACACCTTGAAGATGTATCAGGCTTGCTTCAAACTACAGCTCTTAGCACAAGTTTGATAGTTTTGAGGGATTTCTCAAAGTTCATTCATTCATCAAAGTCTGCTTAAACAAACATACAAGACCTCTTTATATAGAGGGGCTGATAACTTGTGAGCCATTGGATGCACAGATCATCCAAGGGCCAACTTAGGATTCAAACTACTTCTACTGACATTAATTAAGAGCCTCGCAATAGGACGAGCTCAACAACTATAAAGAACAGACACAAGACACAAAAAACAGACTGAACAAAAAGCAAATAAAGCAGTTTTGGAGGTTTCCTGAAATGGAAATCTGTTGTTCTTGTTGCCTTGTTGCTTTGCCTGGATGTGTTGCTGCTCCTTGGGACTCCCTACTCTATTTAGAACATAGATAAGACCTGCCTTGGACGAGGACAAGTTGACTTAAACAAAAGGAAACCACAAACTGCCTTGTACTTTCTCTGTTTTTTAATGGGTTTGCTGGACTCTAACTTGAGGTGTCTGTTTCATGGGTTTTTACTAGACTTCAAAAGGATTTGTCCTGGACAAACTTGTAGCTTAGTGGGTTGGCTTGATGGTAGGCCATGGTGGGGGTGGTTGGGATGCTCTGGTGTACCTCCTAGATACAGAGTTTGTGAATTGGTCTGTCTGTGCCTGAAGGTTTTTTTGTCTGTCTTGTGTGGGTAATGTGGGTTGTATTGGGGCTTGGCATGGGTTGTTGAGTCTTGGACTGTCTTCTTCATTGGGGTAGCTTGGCTTGGGTTGTTCTTGACTTGTCATAACTTGTTGTTTAGACCTTGTAACTCGAGCTTCCATCTGAGGGGTCAAGCTTGTCTTGTATGTGGTTTGATCATCAAGACCCCTTGGGTGAGCTCCTGCTGCAGCCTCCCCAGGTTGAAAAGGGCTTGACCTCAAGCCTATGTCTTCCTCCCCCTCAGAGCCTTCATAGAAGGGACTGAGATCTCCCACATTGAATGTTCCATGGACTGCATACTCTCCTGGTAGATCAATTTTGTAGGCATTGGGACCTATCTTCTCTGTGACTTGAAAAGGACCATCTGCCCTGGGCTCTAGCTTGTTCTTTCTCTTGGAGGGGAACCTCTCTTTCCTTAGGTTGATCCATACTAGGTCTCCTGGTGCAAAGTCTTTCTTGGTCTTAGGAACCTTGGCATTCCTTTTGTATAGATCATTGGCTCTCTCAATTTGCTTTCTGACTGATTCATGGAGTTTTAGCATTTGTTCCACCCTCTTCTTGGCATCATAGTGGACCTCTGACCTGCACACATTAGACAAACTCAAAGGCATTAAGGGGTTAGTACCATAGACCACTTCAAAGGGGGAGTGGACTGTGGCTGCTGAGGGAGCTCTATTGAAAGAGAACTCTGCTTGAGCCAACTTCAAGTCCCAATCCTTGAGAGATTTGCTGACTATACACCTCAAGATTCTTCCCAAGGTCTTGTTAGTCACCTCAGTTTGGCCATCATTTTGAGGGTGATGGGAGGTACTAAACAATAACCTAGTGTTAAGCAGTTTCCACAATGTCCTCCAGAAGTGGCTCATAAACTTTGTGTCTCTGTCAGACACAATGGTCCTTGGAACTCCATGTAACCTCACTACCTCATCAAGGTATAGCTCTGCTACACTCACAGCATCCTCAGTCTTCTTGCATGCCATGAAATGTGCCATCTTACTGAACCTATCCACAACCACCATGATAGAATCCTTCCCTCTTGCTGTCCTAGGCAATGCCATTATGAAATCCATACTAACATCCTCCCAAGGCCTACATGGGATTGGTAGGGGAGTGTAAGGTCCTGCTTGGAAAGAACTCTTGGCCTTTTGACAAACTCCCCACCTTCTGAGCACTATTTGAACTTCTCCCATCATCTTAGGCCAGTGGAATTGATCTTGTAGTATGTCCACAGTTTTCTGAACCCCAAAGTGTCCTCCAAGGCCACTCCCATGTACCTCCTTGCTCAATAGGTTCCTATAAGATCCTCTGGGAACACACAACTTGTTTCCTTTAAACAAGAATCCATTTTGCAAAGTGTATGGTGAGTCAATGGTTCTTGTTCCCTCTTTCTGTGCTAACCAATCTTCTGCAAAGTCTGGATCTTCTTGATACATGTCCTTCATGAACTCAAAGCCAAGAACCCTTTGCTCCATAGTTGATAGCAGAGTGTACCTCCTAGACAAAGCATCAGCCACCACATTCTGTTTGCCCTCTTTGTATTTGCTAGAAAAGGTGAATGATTGAAGGAACTCCACCCACTTAGCATGTCTGTGACTGAGCTTATGCTGGCCTCCTATGTACTTCAATGCCTCATGATCAGAGTGTAAGACAAAAGGTTTGGGCTTCAGGTAATGACTCCAATGCCTCAGAGCTCTGACAAGAGCATAGAACTCTTTATCATATGTAGAATAGTTTAGCTTGGCACCACTTAGCTTTTCACTAAAGTAGGCTACAGGCTTCTTCTCTTGGATGAGGACAGCTCCAATTCCCACTCCACTTGCATCACATTCAACCTCAAATAGGCAATCAAAGTTTGGCAATCTTAGGATAGGTGCACTGCACAAGAGCTTCTTCATGTGTTGAAAGCCTGTAAAGCATTCTCAGTCCAAGTGAACTCTCCCTTCTTCATGCACTCAGTGAGAGGTGCTGCAATGGTGCTAAAGTCCTTAATGAATCTTCTGTAGAAGGATGCTAAGCCATGGAATCCCCTTACTTCTGTAATACTCCTAGGGATAGGCCAAGACTGGACTGCCATGATCTTGTCTTGATCAACTGAAATGCCTCTACCAGATACCACATATCCTAGAAACTTGACTTCCTCAGTCATGAAGGTGCACTTCTCAAGCTTCCCAAAGAGCTTGCTCTCCTTAAGTATTTCAAACACAGCCTCAAGATGCCTCAAATGATCATCCTTGCTCTTGCTGTAGATGAGGATATCATCAAAGTATACCACCACAAATCTCCCTAGGCAAGGCCTAAGCACCTCTGTCATCAATCTCATGAAGGTACTTGGGGCATTTGACAGGCCAAAGGGCATGACAAGCCACTCATAAAGGCCATGCTTTGTTTTGAAGGCTGTCTTCCACTCATCTCCTTCTCTGATCCTCAATTGATGGTAACCTTGCCTCAAGTCAATCTTAGAAAAGAACCTTGAGCCACTTAGCTCATCCAACATGTCATCAAGCCTAGGTATAGGGAACCTATACTTGACTGTGATGTTGTTGATAGCCCTGCTATCTATGCACATCCTCCAAGTCCCATCCTTCTTAGGAACCAACAATGCAGGCACAGCACAAGGGCTTAATGACTCCCTTACAAACCCTTTACTCATCAACTCTCCAACTTGCTTTTGCAGCTCTTGTGTAGCCTTAGGATCACATCTGTAGGCTGGTCTATTAGGTAGTACAGACCCTGGCACAAGGTCTATTTGGTGTTCAATCCCTCTCAAAGGGGGTAAGCCATCAGGAAGTTCCTCTGGAAACACTTCCTTGAACTGATCAATGAGGGGCTTAACATCTGCAGGGATCACCTTAGACTCCTCTTCCTGAACTTCTTTTGATAGCAGCATTACTATAGGTTGCTCCTCACTACACTCCTTGACCATTGCTGACTCAGATAGAAATACAACTCCACTCAAATCCTCAGCCATACTTGGACTCCCATAGCTCTTCTGGTGTGGTGGCAAGGGGGCTAATGTCACCTTCCTGCTCCCATGCTTGAAAGAATATGTATTGCTTCTTCCTTGGTGTATGGAGCTTTTATCAAACTCCCATGGCCTTCCTAATAGCAAGTGACAGGCATCCATTGGAACCACATCACACAATACTTCATCCTTGTACACACTGCCAATGGAGAAAGGGACCATGCATTGCTTATCCACCTTAACCTCTGCTCCCTTACTCAGCCATCTCAACTTATAGGGGTGAGGGTGATCTTGAGTGCTCAACTTCAGCTTATCAACCATAGTAACAGAAGCCACATTGGTACAACTACCTCCATCTATAATAAGATTACAAACCCTCCCTTGTATGGTACATCTGCTCCTGAAAATGAGGGACCTTTGATCCTCCTCCAAAGGTATCTGTTGTGAATGCATTACTCTCCATAGGACTAAGCTGTGGCCTGTGTCAGGGAGTGCCACTATTGCCTCCTGACTAGACTCTTCTTCCTCACTCACCACTTCTTCAACCTCAGGCTCATCCCTCTCATACTCAACTAGACCCTCTTTCTCCCAAGCCTCAACTTCCATTATGGTTAAGGTCTTCTTAGAAGGGCAATCCTTCCTGAAATGTCCATAGCCTTGACATTGGAAGCACCTAATTCTGTTCTCAGTCAATGAAGTGCTTGGCTTTTGACCCATGATGCCCTTACCCTTGTCTAAGGTAGGTGGGGGTGCTGTCTTAGGGGTATCCATTGATCTAAACCCACTATAAGGTCTGGTTTGAAAAGGCCTAACAGGTTTTGGTGTAGCAGGCTTAGTCTTCCCTATCTTCTCAATTCTCAGAGATAGGTTGACAACATCATCAAATGACCACAGAGGTTGCATCCTAACCTTGTTAGCAATGTTCTTATCTAGACCCTCTAAGTACCTAGCAATCCTTTGCTCAGGTTTCTCATTTATATCACATTGTAAGGTGAGTTGTTCAAACTCCCTCAGATAAGATTCAACAGGTTTGTCTCCTTGTTTCAACTTAGATAACTTGATAAACAGATCCTGGGTGTAATCCTTAGCAACAAATTTGTCTAACAGTTTCTTTTTCAGTTTAGTCCAAGACTTGATGGGTTCCTTACCCTCCCTAGCCCTTAACCCTTTCATAGTCTCATACCAAAGGGAAGCATACCCTTTCAGTTTAAGGATGGCTACTTTAAAAGACTTGGAATCATTGTATCCCTTGTACTCAAAGATCCTTTCTACTTCTCTAAGCCATTCTAATAAGTCATCAGGATTAAGACTACCAGAAAACTCAGGGATATCTACCTTAAGATGTTTGTCTGTGTTCCTGTGGATGGAAGCTCTGCTTCTTGTTGAGTCATCTGAGTCTGGATACTCTTCATCATCAGGTGGCCTTCCTCTGCCTCCTCCTTGGCCTCTTCCACGACCTCTACCTCTTCCTCCAGCAAGCAAATGGTTGCCTATAACCTGGTCCAAGGTTCTGGTTAGGGTGGTTACAATCCCAGCCAGATCCTCCATCCTTGCTTCTACTCCTGCTAGTCTTTCCTCACTCATTGGGCTATTTTTGTGTTTTTAAATGTAGTTAGGGAAAATGAACTCACTAAGACTCTCAACCAAAGCTCTGATAACCAATTTGGAGTGTAAACTACTAAGGTTCACAAGTTTTAAGTGACTTGATTAGCTTGACTCAAACTGAATACAATATCAAGTAACAAGGGGTGTTGTTTTAGGGATTGTGAGTTATTTTAGCTGAAAGATACAAGGGATATGACTTGGAGACAATCCTCTACAGCAAGGCACAAGAGAAAAGGACTCAAAGACTAGTTTAGAGACAGTTTTCAAGTGTTACAGCAAAGCACAAACACCCTAGACTAGACTCAACAGCAAGTAAGTTAATCACAGCAATGCACAGATATAACTTGACTCACAATACAAGGCACTGATCAAACACCTTGAAGATGTATCAGGCTTGCTTCAAACTACAGCTCTTAGCACAAGTTTGATAGTTTTGAGGGATTTCTCAAAGTTCATTCATTCATCAAAGTCTGCTCAAACAAACATACAAGACCTCTTTATATAGAGGGGCTGATAACTTGTGAGCCATTGGATGCACAGATCATCCAAGGGCCAACTTAGGATTCAAACTACTACTACTGACACTAATTAAGAGCCTCATAATAGGACGAGCTCAACAACTATAAAGAACAGACACAAGACACAAAAACAGACTGAACAAAAAGCAAATAAAGCAGTTTTGGAGTTTTCCTGAAATGGAAATCTGTTGTTCTTGTTGCCTTGTTGCTTTGCCTGGATGTGTTGCTGCTCCTTGGGACTCCCTACTCTATTTAGAACATAGATAAGACCTGCCTTGGACGAGGACAAGTTGACTTAAACAAAAGGAAACCACAAACTGCCTTGTACTTTCTCTGTTTTTAATGGGTTTGCTGGACTCTAACTTGGGGTGTCTGTTTCATGGGTTTTTACTAGACTTCAAAAGGATTTGTCCTGGACAAACTTGTAGCTTAGTGGGTTGGCTTGATGGTAGGCCATGGTGGGGGTGGTTGGGATGCTCTGGTGTACCTCCTAGATGCAGGGTTTGTTAACTGGTCTGTCTGGGCCTGAATGGTTATGTTTCTGTTTTGTGTGGGAATTGTGGGTTGTGTTGGGGGTGGGCATGGGCTATTGAACCCTGGACTGTCTTCTTCATTGGGGTGGCTTGGCTTGGCTTGCTCTTGACTTGTCATAGCTTGTTGTTTAGACCTTGTAACTCGAGCTTCCATCTGAGGGGTCAAGCTTGTCTTGTATGTGGTTTGATCATCAAGACCCCTTGGGTGAGCTCCTGCTGCAGGTACCTTAGGTAATAGTCAAACTCATGATTCAAGTATATGTTGTTCACCTAATTAACATATTGCTATGCTTATAACATCCATTTGTGCTTAAAAGATAGCATGACAATGTTTTACTAAGGTCACTATACTTGAATTTGTGCTTAAAGCTTAGTATTCTAAACACTTTTGCTATCCACTTATGTTTACAAATGAAGTGTTTTAATACTAGTTATTTGTAGAAAATGGCACCTACACTAAGGAAATCAAAGAGGGCAAGAACCTCCACTCAAGGAGAGAGTAGTAGAGCACAAGAGGAAGATATTGAAATGCTTGATGCTAATGAACAACCCGAAAATCAAGGGAATGCTATGCATGATCCTAGTTTCCCGGATGTAGAGTTTAGCTCACAAGAGCAATGGCAAAAAATGGTGCGTACTTAAAAGCAAAGGTATGAGGGCTTCAAAGTTCCTCAATGTTTCTTCTTTAAGGCATATGAAACTTCTTGAGCATGTTAAAGTGTTATTTAGGGGTCTAGGTATGCATGTTAGCATGAACTTTAGCTATGAGACCTACCCTCAATTAACTCTTGAATTTTTGAGCTCATTCGAGTTGCATCGGTCTAGAAATAGAAACACTATGCCTCAAGTTCGGTTTCGTTTGTTCAATGATGATTATAGTATGAACTTGGAGAACTTTGCTAGTTATTTTGGTCTCACCACTGAAAACACTGTTATCTCACCTCCGGAAGGCTTTGATGTTAGCCTGCTATGGAGTGCTATTTCGACTTACCCTGTCTCTCGTTGGGACCATGTCCCACACCAACATATACATCATCCCGCCATTAGAATCTGGCAAAGATTCATGGGATGGACCTTTTTGGGTCGTGGTGAACCTCAATTGGTGAGACGAGTAGAGTTAGAAATGTTAGGAGGATTTTTGAATGTGGATGGTGATGAACCATGGTCTGTTAGTATACCGTATCATTTTGCTGTTCTGTTGACCAAAGCTGTTAATCCCAAGAACACTGCCATTGTCTATGGAGGTCTTATTACTCACCTAGCTATGAGAGTTTGTGGCTTTAACCAAGCCACCACCGACCTTCGGGCATTGACTACACCTCCCACCAAGATGGGAAATGGGTTGGATTATGCTTACTTTGTTCAGCTCAACTGGTTTCGGGCTTCTCACCCCCATATGATTTGGAGGATAGCTGGCCGTGACTCGGTCAAGTTGACCGCCGAATTAGAGCAAATTCCATTTCTACGGCAGCGACCTCCACTTCAAGAGGGTGAGGCTATCTTACCTCGACCTACCTACTACCTTCCTGTTGGGGATATTACTCCCATTGACCCCCCCTGTTCAGTTTAGATCCAGCCACCCTGAGGTTGGCTCATCCTCTCAATCGACCCATGCTGAGGGCGATGTAGCCGCCATGTTTGAAGCTTTAACAATGTCTGTCAATAGAATTCAGTCCGACCAACAGCTTGCTTTGCACCCCATATATGACCACTTTGCTGGGCAAGGTGTGATTAGACCCGAGGGCGCCCACCCGTCTTTTTATACTTGGCCCGAGGGGAGGTATGGTGCTGCTTATGGTGCAGGTGTGCCGCGAACCGGACCTGATTATTGTGGAACCGATTATGGCGTAGAGAGGTTTGGAGGGTATGGAGGTGATTTTCCTGATCACCAGGTGGAAGAGTATCAGACCTTTGGAGCCAGCAACCCAACCGGGATCTTTCCTTCTTGTGGTAGTTATCATTCTGCAGATGATACCCACTATGCAGATGCTTCTGGATCCGCACCCGAGCCACCTCCTTCTGAGAGGAGAGGCCGTGGCTGGTGGCCTTTGTGATTTGATGATGAGCTCCCCTTGTTCATACTAGCTTGGGGGAGGCTACCCATTTTGTAAGAATTTTATTTCTTTTCTTTATTTTTCACATTTTTAGTTTTGTTTTGTCCTTTTCCCATTAGAATTTCATGTCGTTTTTCTATTCCATGTGCTATCAACCGTTTCTCGGTTTGTTTCTGTTATAATTGCATGCACATTGAGGACAATGTGCAGTTTTAGCTTGGGGGAGGATTTGCATTTAGGAACTGCATTTAGGATTGCATTTAGATTTTTAGTTTTCTTTTTATTTTCTTTTCTTTTAATTTTCTTAGTTTCTTTTTAGTTTTTATTAAAAAAAAAAAAAGAAAAATATCGAAAAACACAAAAAGAAAAGATCATTTCCATCTTACATTTCTCATTTTATAGTTTTTATAAGCTGATGTTTCGTTTTATTATGAGGAATTATGCATTCATGGGGATGTCTTGTACACAGTAGGTAGGAAATTGCATTTGGACTTAATTAAGCTTGATCTTGACTTTGGCAAGCTACTCATATTGTAAGGTAGAGCCTCCAGTGGTCGGTACATCTGAACCCGATCCCAGTTTAGGAGTGAGTAGTTTCTCCTTATAGTCTGTGTTACATCAAAACGCATAAGTATGGTTTTTATTCCATTTTCTATAAGTATTACTGTCATGATCTACATTTTGAAGCCATTCAATCTCTTCTTCACATTTCACAAAAACACCCTTCTTTTTAGCTACATTATAACTTTGCCTACCCTTGTTGAGCTAGTAACCGACTATATGTGTAGGGGTGTTCTATGATTTTGTGATGTTATGATAATGCCACCATTTGGTGTGAGCTTGTCTCGGGATTACTGATTCCCGGTTTTTGACGTGAAAGAGAAAAAGAAAAAAAAGAGCTTTGAAAAATGATGGAAAAAGAAAAATGAAAAAACGAAAAAAAAAAGCTCGAAAAAAAAAAAAAAAAGAAAGAATAAGAGGAAAAACGCTTCCATGAAATGAATGAAAAGAAAGAAAATTATGGGAAGTCGTATCTTGATTCTAATGTTTAATAAGCCAATATGCTGCTTTTGGCTTTGACTATTGTTGATGGGAATTGGGATGATTTGGATTGAGTATCTACTACACATTTGGTTATTACTAGCTTGACTTTAAGCTCCACATGACCAAATTCATTTGTCCACTTTCTTACCCAAATTTCCCAAGCCTCTTCTTTACTTTACTAGTGCTTCTTACGTTATATTTTGATCATGATTAGTTTTACTTAATGATTTTGGATTGTCTAGCATACTAGACTGCGGGCACATTCTTATAAGTTGTAGATAGGTGAGTGTCACTTCAAATTTGAACCAATATTTCCTATTTTACAAAAATTTGAGTGATGAGTGTACCGTGAGAGTCCATTGTCAAATAGATCATGCAAGAGCTGAAAAGGTCCAAAGAGTATTTCCTATGCTGCGTCGTTATGTAAATCTCAACCATGATTCGCACTTTCCTTCGCCCTTGTTGCTGCGGGCTTATGATTCATCTACTTATTAAGAGCTTACTTTTTGAGATTCGTATGATAGATTGATCATTGTTAGCTACCCTTGTCCTAGTTAAGATTGTTATATTTGCTTGGGGACAAGCAAGGGTTTAGCTTGGGGGAGTTTGATAAGTGATATTTTGTACTGATTTATCCCCCGTTTTAGCTCGATTTCTATACGATTTATGCACTTTGTTAAGTGATTAACGAGCTAATATTGCTATTCTAGTTGTTTTGCGTGTTTTGACTCGTTTTATAGGAAATGAAGCGGTTTTGCTATATTTTCCTACTTTATGGAGCAAAGACACTAGGATACGAGTTTTCAAGGAAATTGATGATAGCCAGTTTACGACTTGATTACGATTCCGCTACATCTTTCCTCGAATGGACTCAATTTGGATTTTGGCTTTGAACTTTAAAAGAAAACTCAACCCAAGTCAAGAGAAGATCAGCCCAAGCCCAATTCCGTAGTGCATTGACCAAAGACTAAGGCATAGGATTCCGTGCCTAAGATGAAAAGACGGAAAATTCCAATTACACAAAAACCAGATCGGATTGCTCAATACCCGATCGGGTATTTCTGCAAGAAGACGTTACTTGGCTCTTCTTCAATCCGAGCTTAAATGGGTGGTTTAATGCTTTGACTAGGGTACGAATTTGCACGAAGGATCAGCAGCCATGCAGCCTTATAAAAGCCAATGATCATCCAAGCATCTAAGCATCTTTTATCCAACAATAATCCAATTATCTATTATCATCTTTACATATCTTTTAGCACACTTTCTTACAAGTTTTTATAGTTTTCTTAGTATTTCTCTAGTGTTTACTTAGCTTTTGTTATTGGATTTTTGTTCTTACTTTCGTTCTTATATACTCATATTCCAATTCGGTAATTCTCTAACCTTGATTTACTTATGCAGTTTTTGTCATCATGAATTATAATCTCACTAGTATCATTTTCATCATATTGTTGTTATTAGGAAATCAAACTAAAATTAATCTAGTTAAAACCAAAGTATTGTTTAGCATGTCACCTTATAAATTACCTAATCAAATAATCCTAAAAATTGTCATTAGAATCATTGTTAACATAATCACCATAATCACTTTAGTATTTATATTTCATAGTTTATTTCATACATCTTTTTCTTGCTAATTTACTTAATCACATAATCATATAAGTTAGATTAATTCTAATATTGTAAAATTACCATTGTGTAAATAAAATAAATAGAGTTGTAATATTTGAAATGATTTACGAGTTAAATGAATTAAAAGAAGAGTAGTTACCAATTGAACCATCTAAATTGTTTCTTCCTTTGGTCGTGTCAAAATCTATAACTTTGTTTAGTGGCCATAAGCAATTGTTTGTATTAGTCATTTCTATCTTTATAACGAGAGTTGGGATAGGAATTAGGACTACCAATAGGGGTTTAGTGACTTAACCATGCTGAAAGGACGTTAGGACCCACTAAAAGGTCGGTACGAATCCGGAAGGAATATACCGCTACAAGGCCTAGACAATCATCAGTAATTCTAATATTGGTATCTATGAGACTTTTAATTAGTTTTACATGTATTTCTCTTTCACTATATCAACTTGATTAGTTAGTTTACTTTATCGTTTTAGATAGTTTATTTTATTTTCATTTTATTTCTAATATTAGATAGTTTACTTTATCGTCTTCTAGATAGTTTATTTTATCGTCTTTTTATTTCCGTTCCTAGATAGTTTATATTATTGTTATTCTCTAGTTTAATAGTTTAGTTAGTTAGATTTTCAATATTGTCATTTAAATACCGTCTTTAGATAGAATTTAGTTGTTGATATTCAGATCAGAGGGTTTCCCCGATCGGGTACGTGACAAACCGATCGGGTAAGTCTTCTGTTCTGGGTTTTTTGTTTTGCAATTTACATATTAGTTCTTTACATATCGTCATTTATATACTTGTCATTTTATTTTATGTTAGTAGTTTAGACAATCAACTCAAGTGACTCGATTCTAAATGAAAACCAATCCATAGCAATTCATAAGTAACACGTACTCCCTGAGGATCGACACCCTACTTTCCTAATTACATTCCTTTTGTTGTTAGCTTAGTCTGGGTAAATTATTTTTGTTTCGGGACCGCGACAGAACCGACCAGCCCACTAACACATGCAACTAAGCAGTAAGGATACACTCCCCATTCCGACATTCCAGCCTTACGAACGTGGAGGTAGCCAAGGGAATGAGAGTACAAAGCACATAGAAAATTAGTGCTATAACCGTAACATTTGTAAAAACCGACTTAAAGTAGGACATATCAAAAACCGTCACAAAACATGCGATACAAGCGAATGGAATATCATATATTCGAAACATTAATATTTAAAGTCATTACGTAAATTTATACGATAAACGAACCATCGGAAATATTATAAAAGAAGATTTAAGAAAGAAAGAGGAAAGAACATCAGCAGGGTGCCAGCCGGTCAGGTGGACCGGCTGCCGGCCACCCGGCTGGCATCATATATAAAAAGAAAACTTCAATGAAAATACAGCGTGTTCCAGCCGGTCAAAGGGACCGGCTGCCGGCTACTCGGCTGGGACCAAAGTCATACGAGAAAAACAAAGGCATGTGATATAAGCATGATATAAATGTAACATTGATAAACATGAAACAATACATGATTACATAAGCATTAGACCAAGTTTAGGAAGTATAATGAATAAGAAACATAAATCTTGTGACAACCCTCGCGAATGCGGAAATAAAACATACAAGCATGTGATTTAATTAGCAGAAATACGGTATTTTAAAAACCTTTATACATGCAAGATAGAAAATACGAGGAGTGTCAAATATTACAAACCAAATACAAAATACTACAAGAGACGTATTCTCTCAAAATGTTAACGAAAGACAAGTTATTTAGCATCTAGCTAATGAACGTCTAGAGGTGTTTCATCCAGGGACAACGCCCGCTAGCTCACACCCGAACCCAAAATATCATATGCAAAAAGCCATCCAAATCAAGCAACCTGTTCATCCATGAAAAACATGAACGCCACAGTCAGTGGGGAGTAACTCCGGGTTCTCCCAGCCATATGACATTAAACGTACATAAAAGGAAATACAAAAGTAGAAGCATGCATATATAGATATACATGTGGAATACGATAAGGATAGATAGGCAATTCAATATATAATAATAAGAGCATATGAGGTACAAGTCCGAATCCATCATGTTATACAAAGACTCGGGGAAGACACTCTTAGGCAACCGAATACGCTCACTAGGGCTTACATCTCACCGTTAGCGGTATAAGTTTGATAAGATTGAGACTCGACAAACAAACCATGCCAAGTCATTCAATTATCAATCATATAATCATTCATGTAATCATCCATCCAAACATACCAATACAATGACGACATCTCTCACGTCAAATGAAACGCACTAGCACCGTGTACATGGCAAGTATGATTAAAAGGCATCCACGAGATAAGCATTTCCCTGAACGCATACACGATTCAATTCATTTCGTATACGTGGACTAATTTCCTCCTGGTAGAACGACGATATAAATACCCGGTCCTTGTCTAAATCTGGTCAGAATCCCGAAATTACATTTTCCGGTTCGACATGCGATGACATTTCGCATCCAAAACTCGGTCAATCAAAGACGCCGAGTACCCCAAATTCGGTTGATATAATTCACGAAAGAGGCGTAAAAAAGCACAAGCCTCATAACAAGCGGTACGCTACATGCAAATAACACCACCTCGCAAGTACACAACATTTGACGGCTGGGTCGATCAACGCAAAGCGTTCGCCTCCCAACAACGTCGTCGTATGCCCACTAACACATGCAATTAAGCAGTAGGATACATCCCCATTCCGACATTCCAGCCTTACGAACGTGGAGGTAGCCAAGGGAATGAGAGTACAAAGCACATAACAAAATAGTGCTGAAACCGTAACATTTGTAAAAACCGACTCAAAGTGGGACATACCAAAAACCGTCACAAAACATGAGAATAGAGAATTATATAAATTTAACTATGATAAAAATGAGTCAATACATGATACATAAGCATTAGAACAAGTTTATGAAGCACAATAAATAAGAAACATAGATCCCCTCTCCAAAACAACGTTGTTTGGAACCCAACTAAAACAAGGGTCCACTTCAAACGGTCATAACTAGAGTTCTAGACATGCAAATGCAGGAATTCCAAATGGAGGTGATATCTTATCCTCTTACGGTTCCAACGGGATGTCACAAGCCCAAACAAGCAAGTAACGAAGGATATATGATCATTTTACGAAAAGGGGTCAGTGCAGGAAAACTGCAGTCGACTTGGGAAAACTGGCAGCGAGTAACTCTGCCAGCGCCGGACGACGCTGCCAGCGTCCTACAACGCTGCCAGCGTCCAGGGAACGCTGCCAGCATCCTGGTCTGGCAGGCACGGATCACACAAATTTCACAATTTCACAAAGGCGTAACACAAATATCATATATCATCACAAATCATCAATTCTCATATCAATTATCAACTAAGAACAACCATCATCAACAATACAATTCCTAAGATTACTAACCATATTCTAAATACGATTTCTAACATAGAAAACACATGAAAACACATAAATGATATCGAGTAACCCTTCACCGTTACCTTTACGCGTCTTCAAACGATTTCTAAGTCTTCCTAGTCTCCACCTACAATTAGATAATAAAAGATGAATATAATTCACCTTTGAAAAGACGGATAAATTGAAAAGCGAGAAAGACGGTAATTTTACTACCAATACGGATAGAGGAAGATGAGAGTGGAAGAATAAGACGAACTTACGTGAATTTCAGCGAGAAATGAAAGAGTTATGACGATTCTAAGACGGATCAAAATGGAAACTAAGCTTTTGGGGTTTTCTTAGTGAGGAAGAAGGAGTTGAGTTGTGAGGAAGAATTAGGTTAGGGTTAGTATAAGTAGAGAGTGAGTGGAAAAAGTCAAGAAAAGTGAAAGACGCCTTAAGACGTGATTCACTTGAAATCTCGCGTAAAATCCAAATAAGAACTCGGAAATTCTAAATTCGACACGAGAAATTTAGGTCTAACTAAAACTAAATTTCGCTGAAAAGTATCCGTATAATATTTTCAATATAAAAATAGGGTATATTTGCGGGTGTTACAATCACCCCACCTTTTAAAAAGTTTCGTCATCGAAACTTGAGAGTAGAAAACAAAAGTATCAAGGACAAGAATCGGTTTTCAAAATTAATACGAAAGCTTTTATAAGGGAAACATTCATGAAACGAGGTTCATCTCGAAAATGGTTTAAGGAAATTGTTCGTAAGTGCGAAACTTTATTTACGGATCGCAGGAATGCCCGTCGCGAACGAGTACTCTAGTTATCCAAATCAAAGCAATGTCGAAATAGTGAAATCGAAAATCAAACAACGTTAGTAAGTGTAGGATGTGACACCCTCAAATTTGCGGAAAGAAAAAAAATTATTTAAATAAATAAAAGATGAGAATACGTTTCTAATAGGTTAACTTTAGTGAAAATCGGTACATTTTAAAACCGGAACCTACTATTAAATATATTCATCATAAGAAGGTGTCTTAAATAAAAAGGTTCATAACAAATACGGAAATAATATTATACAATAAAAAGTATCTGAAACGGGAGACATATCTCCCGTATAAATACAGAAATAAAAGAGTGTATAATAATATACAATCCTAAGAAACGAATATAGGTCCAAGGTAAATACTTCGCTCGCTAGCTCGTCAATGTACCCAAGTATGCATCACAAACCTGCCAACCGCATTAAATATAAACACGGAAGCCACAGTCAGTGGGGAGTAACTCCGAGTTCTCCCAGCCACGAAATGTCGAGTTTAATTAAAACATGAATAACATAAAAGCAATGTATATGGAGAATACAAAACCTTAACATATATGATATGCTTTTCATGTTATGAAACAATTAACTAACATATAACCTAGCATATGAAAGCTATCATGTGAAACCGTTAACAAACTATACTACGAGGTAGGGAAGCTGGTATGCTGGCTCAGCGGTTACATTTAAAACATGGCCCTGATACACTCAAACCCTAATCAAACATAATATCATGTGAATCAGTTAACAACCGGTAATCCAAACTCTATCAACCTTAGCCGGCTTGCATCTCACCTTCTAAGATTCATAGAATCATCAAACATGAAAGACCAATACTTCTATAAACAGGCATAAGTTCCTAGGTAGGCCAATAGTCGACTCTAACTCGAGTCTATACCACAAGGTAGGAAAACATCTTAGTCCTAGACCGATCAGACCTAGCGACAACAGCTAACCCATTCCCTGTCTCATTACTAAACAGTACATGAGAAACTCTACTAGGCGACCCCCTAAGCAGAGATGGCTAGTACTTAAGCTGGCTCCATTCCCAAA
>JAIUZE010005991.1:0-21201 GCA_022085475.1 Heliosperma pusillum
AACAAGAATCCATTTTGCAAAGTGTATGGTGAGTCAATGGTTCTTGTTCCCTCTTTCTGTGCTAACCAATCTTCTGCAAAGTCTGGATCTTCTTGATACATGTCCTTCATGAACTCAAAGCCAAGAACCCTTTGCTCCATATTTGATAGCAGAGTGTACCTCCTAGACAATGCATCAGCCACCACATTTTGTTTGCTCTCTTTGTATTTGCTAGAAAAGGTGAATGACTGAAGGAACTCCACCCACTTAGCATGTCTGTGACTGAGCTTATGCTGGCCTCCTATGTACTTCAATGCCTCATGATCAGAGTGTAAGACAAAAGGTTTGGGCTTCAGGTAATGACTCCAATGCCTCAGAGCTCTGACACGAGCATAGAACTCTTTATCATATGTAGAATAGTTTAGCTTGGCACCACTTAGCTTTTCACTAAAGTAGGCTACAGGTTTCTTCTCTTGGATGAGGACAGCTCCAATTCCCACTCCACTTGCATCACATTCAACCTCAAATCGGCAATCAAAGTTTGGCAATCTTAGGATAGGTGCACTGCACAAGAGCTTCTTCATGTGTTTGAAAGCCTGTAAAGCATTCTCAGTCCAAGTGAATTCTCCCTTCTTCATGCACTCAGTGAGAGGTGCTGCAATGGTGCTAAAGTCCTTAATGAATCATCTGTAGAAGGATGCTAAGCCATGGAATCCCCTTACTTCTGTAATACTCCTAGGGATAGGCCAAGACTGGACTGCCATGATCTTGTCTTGATCAACTGAAATGCCTCTACCAGATACCACATATCCTAGAAACTTGACTTCCTCAGTCATGAAGGTGCACTTCTCAAGCTTCCCAAAGAGCTTGCTCTCCTTAAGTATTTCAAACACAGCCTCAAGATGCCTCAAATGATCATCCTTGCTCTTGCTGTAGATGAGGATATCATCAAAGTATACCACCACAAATCTCCCTAGGCAAGGCCTAAGCACCTCTGTCATCAATCTCATGAAGGTACTTGGGGCATTTGACAGGCCAAAGGGCATGACAAGCCACTCATAAAGGCCATGCTTTGTTTTGAAGGCTGTCTTCCACTCATCTCCTTCTCTGATCCTCAATTGATGGTAACCTTGCCTCAAGTCAATCTTAGAAAAGAACCTTGAGCCACTTAGCTCATCCAACATGTCATCAAGCCTAGGTATAGGGAACCTATACTTGACTGTGATGTTGTTGATAGCCCTGCTATCTATGCACATCCTCCAAGTCCCATCCTTCTTAGGAACCAACAATGCAGGCACAGCACAAGGGCTTAATGACTCCCTTACAAACCCTTTACTCATCAACTCTCCAACTTGCTTTTGCAGCTCTTGTGTAGCCTTAGGATCACATCTGTAGGCTGGTCTATTAGGTAGTACAGACCCTGGCACAAGGTCTATTTGGTGTTCAATCCCTCTCAAAGGGGGTAAGCCATCAGGAAGTTCCTCTGGAAACACTTCCTTGAACTGATCAATGAGGGGCTTAACATCTGCAGGGATCACCTTAGACTCCTCTTCCTGAACTTCTTTTGATAGCAGCATTACTATAGGTTGCTCCTCACTACACTCCTTGACCATTGCTGACTCAGATAGAAATACAACTCCACTAAAATCCTCAGCCATACTTGGACTTCCATAGCTCTTCTGGTGTGGTGGCAAGGGGGCTAATGTCACCTTCCTGCTCCCATGCTTGAAAGAATATGTATTGCTTCTTCCTTGGTGTATGGAGCTTTTATCAAACTCCCATGGCCTTCCTAATAGCAAGTGACAGGCATCCATTGGAACCACATCACACAATACTTCATCCTTGTACACACTGCCAATGGAGAAAGGGACCATGCATTGCTTATCCACCTTAACCTCTGCTCCCTTACTCAACCATCTCAACTTATAGGGGTGAGGGTGATCTTGAGTGCTCAACTTCAGCTTATCAACCATAGTAACAGAAGCCACATTGGTACAACTACCTCCATCTATAATAAGATTACAAACCCTCCCTTGTATGGTACATCTGCTCCTGAAAATGAGGGACCTTTGATCCTCCTCCAAAGGTATCTGTTGTGAATGCATTACTCTCCATAGGACTAAGCTGTGGCCTGTGTCAGGGAGTGCCACTATTGCCTCCTGACTAGACTCTTCTTCCTCACTCACCACTTCTTCAACCTCAGGCTCATCCCTCTCATACTCAACTAGACCCTCTTTCTCCCAAGCCTCAACTTCCATTATGGTTAAGGTCTTCTTAGAAGGGCAATCCTTCCTGAAATGTCCATAGCCTTGACATTGGAAGCACCTAATTCTGTTCTCAGTCAATGAAGTGCTTGGCTTTTGACCCATGATGCCCTTACCCTTGTCTAAGGTAGGTGGGGGTGCTGTCTTAGGGGTATCCATTGATCTAAACCCACTATAAGGTCTGGTTTGAAAAGGCCTAACAGGTTTTGGTGTAGCAGGCTTAGTCTTCCCTATCTTCTCAATTCTCAGAGATAGGTTGACAACATCATCAAATGACCACAGAGGTTGCATCCTAACCTTGTTAGCAATGTTCTTATCTAGGCCCTCTAAGTACCTAGCAATCCTTTGCTCAGGTTTCTCATTTATATCACATTGTAAGGTGAGTTGTTCAAACTCCCTCAGATAAGATTCAACAGGTTTGTCTCCTTGTTTCAACTTAGATAACTTGATAAACAGATCCTGGGTGTAATCCTTAGCAACAAATTTGTCTAACAGTTTCTTTTTCAGTTTAGTCCAAGACTTGATGGGTTCCTTACCCTCCCTAGCCCTTAACCCTTTCATAGTCTCATACCAAAGGGAAGCATACCCTTTCAGTTTAAGGATGGCTACTTTAAAAGACTTGGAATCATTGTATCCCTTGTACTCAAAGATCCTTTCTACTTCTCTAAGCCATTCTAATAAGTCATCAGGATTAAGACTACCAGAAAACTCAGGGATATCTACCTTAAGATGTTTGTCTGTGTTCCTGTGGATGGAAGCTCTGCTTCTTGTTGAGTCATCTGAGTCTGGATACTCTTCATCATCAGGTGGCCTTCCTCTGCCTCCTCCTTGGCCTCTTCCACGACCTCTACCTCTTCCTCCAGCAAGCAAATGGTTGCCTATAACCTGGTCCAAGGTTCTGGTTAGGGTGGTTACAATCCCAGCCAGATCCTCCATCCTTGCTTCTACTCCTGCTAGTCTCTCTTCACTCATTGGGCTATTTTTGTGTTTTTAAATGTAGTTAGGGAAAATGAACTCACTAAGACTCTCAACCAAAGCTCTGATAACCAATTTGGAGTGTAAACTACTAAGGTTCACAAGTTTTAAGTGACTTGATTAGCTTGACTCAAACTGAATACAATATCAAGTAACAAGGGGTGTTGTTTTAGGGATTGTGAGTTATTTTAGCTGAAAGATACAAGGGATATGACTTGGAGACAATCCTCTACAGCAAGGCACAAGAGAAAAGGACTCAAAGACTGGATTTAGAGATAGTTTTCAAGTATTACAGCAAAGCACAAACACTCTAAACTAAACTCAACAGCAAGTAAGTTAACCACAGCAAAGCACAGGTATAACTTGACTCACAATACAAGGCACTGATCAAACACCTTGGAGATGTATCAGGCTTGCTTCAAACTAAAGCTCTTAGCACAAGTTTGATAACATTGAGTGATTTCTCAAAGTTTAATTCATTCATTCATAAAAGTCTGCTCAAACAAACATACAAGACCTCTTTATATAGAGGGGCTGATAACTTGTGAGCCATTGGATGCACAGATCATCCAAGGGCCAACTTAGGATTCAAACTACTACTACTGACACTAATTAAGAGCCTCATAATAGGACGAGCTCAACAACTATAAAGAACAGACACAAGACACAAAAAACAGACTGAACAAAAAGCAAATAAAGCAGTTTTGGAGTTTTCCTGAAATGGAAATCTGTTGTTCTTGTTGCCTTGTTGCTTTGCCTGGATGTGTTGCTGCTCCTTGGGACTCCCTACTCTATTTAGAACATAGATAAGACCTGCCTTGGACGAGGACAAGTTGACTTAAACAAAGGAAACCACAAACTGCCTTGTACTTTCTCTGTTTTTAATGGGTTTGCTGGACTCTAACTTGGGGTGTCTGTTTCATGGGTTTTTACTAGACTTCAAAAGGATTTGTCCTGGACAAACTTGTAGCTTAGTGGGTTGGCTTGATGGTAGGCCATGGTGGAGGTGGTTGGGATGCTCTGGTGTACCTCCTAGATACAGAGTTTGTGAATTGGTCTGTCTGTGCCTGAAGGTTTTTTTTGTCTGTCTTGTGTGGGTAATGTGGGTTGTATTGGGGCTTGGCATGGGTTGTTGAGTCTTGGACTGTCTTCTTCATTGGGGTAGCTTGGCTTGGGTTGTTCTTGACTTGTCATAACTTGTTGTTTAGACCTTGTAACTCGAGCTTCCATCTGAGGGGTCAAGCTTGGCTTGTATGTGGTTTGATCATCAAGACCCCTTGGGTGAGCTCCTGCTGCATCTAGGCTTGTACATATCCGAGAATCGGTCAACAAACAGAAGCCGAGTACCCCAAATTCGGTAGGGCGGCCAATGGCAGAGGCAGACAGAGAATAAGTATATCAATCTTGGCAGGGCGGCCAACAAGAAAGGTTGTCAAAATAACAAGTACTCATACTTCCGCAGGGCAACCAAGGGAGATGAAGATCAAGCAAACGTCATGCAAGTACGCTAGATGCAAAGACATTACCTCGCAAGGATACAACATTTGACGGCCGGGTCGATCAACGGTATGCGTTCGCCTCCCAACAACGTCGTCATATCCCCACTAACATATCAAAGAATGTACCTCTATCGCTCTGACATAAAGTTTATCGAGTATAAGGGTACAACGGAAAATGAGAGTTCAATATCATCCAACAACCAAGACTCAACCGACTACTCATGGCATAAATGACTTAAACGAGTTAAACATCCAAAACCGTCACTAAGCATGTGAATAAATCATGTAAGATACAATATGGTCCTAATATAATTATTCAAATTCATTTCATAAGATTGTAACGTAAACTAACCATAGGAACCGATACATGTGATGTTATAGGAGAAATGAAGAGGAAAGGCAACACAGGGGTCCCCAGCCGGTCAGACCACCGACGGCTGGCCGGCTGGGCGACCAAGGGATAATTCAAAAACTTCAAAAACCATATACATAGGCTCCCAGTCGGTCACCTGACCGACGGCCGGTCGGCCGACTAGGAGTCAAGGGACATCTCGAGTTTTTCACAAAAACATTAGGGACCTCCCCGCCGGTGTTGAGAGTCATTCTTCTTTGAGAAAATATATTTCAAAGTGTCTCATGCCTCCTTTGGTGTTTCCGAATCCTTGATACTATACAACATATCGTCCTTGGCGGTTGCTGTTAACACGTACATAGTCTTCCCGGCTTAGACCTTCCCCTTCTTCAGGTCTTCTCCTCTAGCTGGTTCGACGATTTCACCACCGCCAACGATACTCCAAAGATCTTGTCCTAACAGAGAGAATTGCATACATGTGCTCCACGTACTGTAATTTTGACTGTTTAACTTCTCAATACCACTAGTTGAAAAGCTGATATCTCCGATGGCGACGTCAGACTCAATCAAGTAAGCTTGATCCCTGACCAATTTGCTTCACAGTCTCGAACTGTGCACACGTAAATAATATTGATCCCGGATCAATATTTGGACAAGATAAATAACACTCCGCCTTACTGGCTCTGATGCCAAATGTAGAGAACCAGAGTGTATTTTATACGGAAGCGTAATGAAAAATACATATACATGTGATAAGAATAAGACGATAATAAAACTTTTGACTCTTACAAGAATTTTATTATCACTCAAACAAATTGGTAATATACCAATTACAAATAAAACACACTAAACTCACTACTATTATTCCTCTCGACTCACAAATATTATAATACTACAATTGCTCTTGTAATGTGCTAAATTCTGAGTGCATTTCTCATACACAATACTAGACTATTTATACTATGCAAAGTACTACTGCTATAGTGGCTCAATAATATACTCCCTCCTATTCATTATAACATTCCCCATTTATTTTTTGTACAAAAATTAAGGTTTTCAATTAAATAAGAAAAAGTATTGTAGTGGGGTAAGGTGATTGGAGAGAGGGAATGTATTGTGGGGTATTATTGTGGGATGAGTTGATTAAAATAAGTATTATTGTGAGGTGAGATGATTAGAATAAAATAAAATAAGAGTATTGTGGGATATTGTTGTGGGGTGAGCTGATTAAAATAAGTGTAAAAGTTTACTAAATAAGAAAAAAGGGAAGATATTGTGAATAGATGAAAAAGGAAAGAGTGAATGTTATTTTGAATAGGACAGAGTACAACATAAGACTTTTGACCTCTAAATCTTAGGGTAGCCTGCAAAATAAGAAACCTTGGGCAACCATGTTTTACCCCTTATTTTCCATGAGTCTATTATAGATAGGTAAGCCATTAATCTTGACTATGAGTAATAGCATTTAACAATCCATGTGTGATTACTGAAGAGTAGTTGTTGGAATTTAAAAAAACCATTGGAACTCAAACCATAATATCATAGTAAGAGAGATTGAAGATCTAAGTACATTGAAGATGACCCTTTGTGCACAACATACCATCAATTATCAGAATTTTGGTGAACGTTCCGCTCGTATAACAGATCTTCTTATAGAGCTGAAAAATATTTTTGAAAACCTAGGGTTCAAATCACTCAGTCCACCATCAACAACTCGGTTCCACCTGTTGCGGCGTAATTTCCTCTGTTTTAAGATCTTACATTAGGAAATTCTCCGATAATCATAGTAGTAGTTGAATGTGTAAGTTAGTCAGATGCAAATCTGTTTCCTTTTTCATGATATAACACATATATCTTCTTTGTCTAATTTACGTGCATGAAATTGTCTCTAAACCAAGGCCCAAGGATGTTTCGGGCTAGCGAGTAAAATGAAGGTCGTTGGGTTACTTGGGTATAACATACGGGTTAGACTATCCCATGTTTTTGCATGCATACTGCCTACACAAATAATAATAATCCCGGATCAAATAACCGATATGAAAAATAAATGAAGGTATTATAGAACTTGAGAAATAATGTATAGAAGAAATTGCAAAGCTAATGCCAAATGCTGCAGAATTGCCTCTCCAGTTCCGAAAATTAACAACGGCTACTGTGTTCTGTGTAGTGTCGAAAATTGTACAAAAGGTGCATTCAGCTGTAGTATGGTAAATGAAATTGTGGCTTAGATGCCTCACGACATAGAATCTTTTTTCTCTAGGAATAAACTGAAATTATGTTAACCGCCTCTTTATATATACAACAACAAGATTACCCCAATGCCTCAATGGCTACCGCAAATTGCGCATATATATAGATATATTTTTTTTGTTTCCGATCAGTGTCAATTCGAGAAAAACTCAAGCTGAATTCGCATTTCTATGCAACTTCCAATCAAAACCAATATTTCTATTGACTTTCTATCTACGTAGGAAAATTTTGCTTCTAGGAAGAATGATAATATTAAAGGTATTGAGCTTGTATCCTTTCTCTGTTCTGTTCCCACCATGTTTTTGCATTCATTTCGCCAAATTTTTCGCGGCTGCATTGTCAAACAGCAAAATTATGGATTCGGAAAACCAAGAACAGCAGTAAACTAGTAGAGTTTTGTGCAAGACCATCTAAATTGATGTTTTAAAATCAGAAGAATTTCAATTGCGGTGTAATTAAAACCATCACTTTCAATACTTAAATCTATTTTGATTAAAACGTGAAGATATGTGGGCATGAGTAAGTGCGAAGGTCTTATATGAGAATATATGAATTGAATATTATGGCCAAGGTGATGCAATGTTACCTGAATCTAACACGACGGAGTTCTCGGGAACCATCGGCTAGTTGTCGAATGGTAATATAAACACCCGGTTCATCTTCCTCAATCCATTCCGTTTCAAGCTCACTCGCATTGCTGACGGACACGTCATCCCTAGATGAGGTTGTTGTCCGTGACGGGTCCATATAAGGAGCCTCTCTTGGTGCACCCATGCCATAACCACTTGCCCCTGCAGGGTACCCTTGCTCTGAAGGGTAGTATGCTTTACTCCCGGGAGGTTGGTAAAAGTTCCTTGGTATCCATTCCTTGTTTGTCATAGGACTCTCCATTACTGAGCCGACCCTCGTAAAAGTCGAATCCCTAGGCTGTTTATCATTTCAAAGGAGATAACTATTAGGATGGTAAGCAAACCCGGCAAAACCGATGGACTCGATCCAACACGAACCTTAAAAACTGAATCGAATGTGAACCAAAATAAAATTTTATCAGATCCAACACGAATTTTTATAGCTCTAAATTGACTTTTAGTTTTCTCAATGACTCAATAATAGCAAACTTGAAACATATCAGAACCTTAAACAACTCGGCCCCAAAGCACATACACTTGTCATAACCCGGGTTACCTAGTTCGTAATACGACCTATTCGAATTCATAATACCAATACGCAATTTGCTCAAAATTGAGCATAGTTCGATAAAACTATAACCAAACACCATAATTCGAATTCGTAATTCGCGTGAATTAATTCGCAGCCTGGTTGAGCAAATAAGGTAACCCTGGTCATAACCCAGCCCCCAAATGACTCGACCCATACCTGACCCAATATTTTTTTTAAACCTATAAAAGTTTACCCGATCTAAATCACTCAATGCCAGACTCAAAAATACCCTAAAGTGACCAAACCCAAATGGCCCATTTGACAAAATAAATTGAGTTGTAACAATAGGTAGTTTAACAAGACACCTAAAACAGTTCACCTAGAAAACAGACAATATTGTGTAATACCTCATCATCAGATCTTGCTGGAGTCTGAAGGGCTTGTCTATTGAATCTTTGAACATTGTAAAGCTCCATGATTCGGTCGTAATTTTCACCCCACCATCGTTGAGCTTGCCATTTGTTGAACATATCTCGACTGTACGAAGATACAGTGACAAGATGTTCTTAAGAGTTCATAGAACAACATAAATGGAAAAGATCAATAAATTCAGCTCAAAACAATAATTGATTTATTGTGGCGAGGTCAGGGGGTCAGATATACACAACGAAAGCTCTTTGTTAAATTATCAACAGGCTAATTCTAGACGAGCTGACAGTAGCATTAAATAATACTGCTCGGCGATGCAAGAAGCGCACCTAATTAGGAGGCTTATTCTATCCGGAAAGAGTAATGACTCTGCCTCCTGAGGAAATGCAAACTGCTTATGAACTACACCCTCCTGAAATTATCTCATACTCATTTTCATTCTAGCTTTGTATGATAAACCTTTCGTACACAATGTGTGAATCTTTGCTATTTTGCTGTGAGAATTTTACAGCATTCTAAAGTCTCAAAGCAAGTCTAGACATCAAATCTGCTAAATATAGTTCCTTCCGATGAATGCGATGATTATCTATATATTTTATCCTGCTGAAAACCATGGACACAGGACACCACCGCTATATGTTTTCTTCACAGGGGGAAGTTAAATAAACACAAGAATTCCCATTTTTATCTCGCCGCAGGCAGACAGCTATGAGGCAGGTGAAAATGTATTTTCGCAAAAAAAAAAAAAAACAAAAGTTGGCAATAGAATGGTTTAGCGAAATGACAGCATAGTTATACCTGAATCTAATCCTTTTTAAGTCATTGCCTCCATTAGGAAGAGACACAAATGTAATGTGCACACCTGGTTCCACCTGTGCCATCCATTCTTTAGGCTCGTCCTCATCCTCTATGACCGCATCACTATCGGCAATAGACTCCCGTCCCCCAGCAAATCTAGAATGTGACCTCACACCCTGATTGTGCGCGCTGCTTGGAAAGTCCCATGCAGGTGTTGAGCTTGAACTCCCGGCTTGATTGTACGAGTATCGACCCCCTTCTGAAGCCGTGTCATAGTCCAAGTAAGACCGTTCGCCTTTCTTGAAATCACCAGAGCTTGTACCAGGCTTGTACTGTTTAGAAGCTCCAGATATTTTCAATGCCATGTCTTTTAACTGCAAGGTATCACTATCATGTTTAAAGTTCTGGAATATCTGTGACAACTAGAAATTTTCATTAAACTAGAAATGGGTCATAGATGGATTTGATGAATGGAAACTCTATATTAGTTGACATCATTGTTGTTAGAAATCGATCTAATTCGTAGAATAGTAATTGGGCGGTGATAACGGCACTACCGTTTTCTTTAACGCCACTCAAATGAAAGCTACTTATATGGACTATACTACTATTCACTCTCTCACAATTTGAGTGACATTAGTAAAAAATAGAGTGAATTTATCATTTCCCTACATTTATATGATCGAAGATGACATAATTCGTAGAATAGTAATTGGGCGGTGATAACGGCACTACCGTTTTCTTTAACGCCACTCAAATGAAAGCTACTTATATGGACTATATTACTATTCACTCTCTCACAATTTGAGTGACATTAGTAAAAAATAGAGTGAATTTATCATTTCCCTACATTTATATGATCGAAGATGACATAATTTGTAGGATCTTAACATGCTATTTGACTAATATTCTAAACATAGAATCATATTACAATTTTCAATTTTTCTACAACCACATTTTGATTGTCATAGTAAAGAAGATATTTGTTGTTGCATCAATTTAACATGTTACTTGTATACAAGTGCTAGACAAAAACATTTGGAGTACTAAGTGAGTTGTAACAATTCTAACAAGATTGTTACTACTGTATATATTAGTTATTTGATCTTCTACAAAAAGTGTGTACAATGATCAAACACTATAATTATGATTTTTAAGTTAGCTTATAGAGTAGTAATCTCTTCCTCCATTCATTTTTTTACTTTTGCTTTTGGTATAAAAATCAAGGAAAGATGAGGAGACTCCTTGTAGTTATTGTTATTGCACGTCAAGTGGATAATAACGGATATGAATGATCTAATTATCCATTTGAAACATTCCAATAAAATGATACACAAATGAATAAAATATCTCAAAATAAAATAGCTGAACAAATGAGCGGGACGGAGGGAGTATTTACTAATCCAAAGATCCGATCTTACAAACTCGATCCTAGTCCCAATTTCTATCCAACGTTGGATCAACCCAAACAATATTGGTTGACATTAATATTCAACCTAGCTTGTAGAATATAGACAACATCCTATTTATAGTCATGCGTCATTGTTTCTTTATGAGACAACATTACAACATGATAGGACTCAGGATCCTTGCCTTCCCTAATGGAAAAAAGAAAACTTATTGGGAACAGTAGAAGGTCTAACCCAAGGGGGGCACAATTAAGGCATAAACATCACGTTAGGCAAACAAACATTTGACTTCATGCAACAAAATTTTCAACCAAACCTACAAGCTAATACACTTGGAAGCCCTATGTTATTAGTTTAATAGGAGTAGTTTCCGATAAAGGTATGCGTCTCAACTCTCAAGTGTTATACTCGACTATTTTATAGAAAAATCATCACATTTTTGGTCATACTCAAGTGTTTGAGGTTCACATCGATGTCTTAGTCTGAAGTGCATAAGGAGTTAAAAACTCCAATTCAAGACGTTGTCAAGAGTCAAAACAACGTCTTGGATTTGAGAGTGGAGACCGGCGAGTAAAATGACACTAAAATATTAACACAAGCTATATAATTTTCATACATTTATAAATTATGACAGAAATTTTTTGTACAAACATATAAAATGCTTAAAAGGAGGAAGTACATGAAAAATCTGTAAAGGGACAAAAATGAGTATCCAAATATTAATGGTTATTATTAACCTTTTGATTTCCACTAGAGCCTGAAATATATAATCAACACAAGTGCGAGCATACCAGCATTCTTCCCCTCTTTTTAGAGTTATAAGATGATTTTGTCATATAAATGGTGGACAAGAATTCAATAGTGGGTCACATATTAGACACTTGCGTTCCTTTAAAATCATTTTTCAACTGGGTTTGGTGCTACAACACCTCTTCTATTTCTCTTATATAACAACCAAAAAGTATTATACAAATGATAGTTGTGCATTTTTGGCCTTTTATTCTATGTAAGACATTCCCAATTTCTCCTAGATGCTGTCCCTTTTTCTGTTTAAGTCATTCCTAAATATTGTAATAAAAGGGCTTTAATTTAAATTATATTCCACCATTCCAAAATTATCTTCTTAATCGTAAAATGCGCGAAAATCAATTTACATAAGAAATAAAAAGTAGAGAGAAGTGTAAAACCAATAATTTTTAGTATTGAAAAAAGAAAGTAGGAAGATTATTTTATAATTATTTTGGGATAGAGGAAGTACGAAATAAGAGGAGTATGATTCTAATACAATTGTACGGCATTTTCCCTTTACATAAAACTACGCTAGTTATGAAAAGTGGTTAAAATAGGGAATATGAGTAAAAATAAAGTGATTTCACATGACCTTTGGTAAATTGAGTAAATTATAAGAAAAGTTCGTCTTCAAGAGGACCGTAATCTTTGTACCTAAATTAAGTCGTTCAAACGAAATTTGTAAAGACATGTAAGGACTACGACCCTGACCCTTACAGAGAACTCGAGAACTTTTCAAATTTTAAAATGATTTCACCCCTTAATTTAACACCTCAAATCATCAAACAAACATCACCATTTTTAAATATAATTAAGTTTGACATCTAGTGGATAAAGATCTCTATTTACAAATTATAAAACTAAAGAGTCTTAGATTAATCATTTATCATTTCCAAATACATCATCACAAACTCTCTGGTTAAGTATTAGAGGGATGTTATCTACCTTCTCCCTCCAATTTTTCTCCCATCCTTTTCTTTTTCCCTCTCACAATCAGTTTAATTAATATATATCGTATGGGGTTGAATGGCTAGTGAATGGAGCAAAATTTATGATATTTTAACCGGTTTTGAAAGAAAAAAGTAGAAAAAAGAAGATGGGTAACAATTCTATAAGCATTAATACAAAAAGGCTCAATATGGTTGAGGTTGGTAAGGATGATACCTCAAAAAAAGTCCTTATATAAAACAAGTTTACCCTAAATTGTTTACTTTATATCATTATGTACATATAATGCAAATGCACTCATATCATAAGCTACTATAGTTTAGAATTTTCAATTAAAATGGGAGTACTCCGTAACAAAGTCAAATAACAAGTAAAATCGTATTGCTTAAAAATGTGTTCTTATGATGTCCTTTGTGTGTATTGTGATCACGAATATCTTGTATTGAGATTGAGTAGTCTGTTTCGAATTGGAAAGACAGCATATAGGGCACATTTCCTTTAAACTTTATTTTAGCAACTTACTAATCCCATATTGGCATACTCCTGAATAAATATTAAACTTGACGTTTGAATGTTTGATTACTCCATAGATTGTGTAGAAAGCTTTTGCTACTAGCTTTGGACTATTATTGACATTTGACACAACCACTACCGCATTATTCTCACTTAAACTGCTTCATTTTGTAAGACCAGACCATACTTCATATATGTATAGGACTATAGGGGAACCTTTTTTACGAGTAAGAAATTCTTACACGAGACCCAGCCACGATAAGTACTGCTTCATTTTTAATCTTTTACTTTCTTATTATCGAACATAAGACCACCTTTCAGAAAATTGAACATGTAAAAGAGTCCCTAGCTAGAAATTGTTTACAGTGGCTGAATTGGTGGACAAGCAAGGGTTACCATCCCTCAAAGCAATAAAAAAATGAAATTTTTAGTTAAAATTTCCAATTATTTCCTAAGTTATTTTATCGGAGAGCGTGTTACTAATTCCCTCGTGAAATTTTGAATCTATTTTTTGGCACCCTTATCTCGAATCCTAACTATATCATGAAGAGCTTGGTGCTTGATTGTACACTAGTACATGGGTCATGGGTGGACCGTTACAACAAAAACAACAACATTACCCAGTGTTTCAACGAGTCAAACAATCTCACAACAAAATAAGACCATGAGAGGGCCATGGAAAAGAGAAAGCAACTTTTGAACCATCTTCATTGATCTTTCAATTTGTCATTTATATAATTATATACCCTGCAACATTCTTAAGGTCCCCTACCTAGTTGATACCCCAAAAACAGCAGGTGACAGAGCCTACTACAGAAATGCTTTTAAGCAGTTTCCCAAACAAGGAAACAAAGATGCCCAAAGGCTAGCTTAAATGAACTGAAGCAACTATGTAGGAAGTAGTTGCTAATAATGCAACCAAGTAATAAATGGTGATTAGTTAGAAAAAAACAGGTAGTAATGTAAACCTGTGAAGTAATTCCTTTGGTAGAGTCTCTTGTATTTGGAGTGCCACTTCCACGCCCTCCTCTTTCCTCCTCTATCTCGTCCGTTTGCTTCGCACATGTTATACATGTTAGCATTCTCGCCCCCCCGTTCCCGTCCTCCTTCTCCTGCTTGTTAGGCGCCTTTCACTGTGATCTTTAAAAGAACTATAGTGAATTGATTTAAAACAAATGCAAAATATAGTCAGTAGGCAGTACTGAGTTTTGGTAACACCTCTTATATATCAATATATATATATCATGTGTAGTGTGTAATATGTACATAAATAGTAAGGATTAATTTGGTTTACGATTTAAACTTGCTAAAGAGAAAGGAAGGAATCTTTATTCTCTCATGGAATAAAATGGAACCCACTACATTGAACAACATGTTGTACCATACTGGTTTAGAAGTCTAATAAAACTCAAAAGGAAGGGAGTAGAATATTGATGAAATGATATCTTTACAAACAAAACCCACAATTTAGGTGAAAATAACATCATTCTAGATATTGATGCAACTTTAATACAAATAAAAGTAAAAGATGTGATTATGTTAAACAATCATAAAAGATTTTCTCCTGCCTTGTTTTTGACTCAAAACTTCTACTACCCCATCTCCCCACCATCAAAACTTGTTGATGTCCTAAACATTAATGTTATCACAAATTCTCATTTAGTATCCGTCTTAATCTTAAGACGGGTCAAATAACATATTTCGTACAATTTGCATATATAAGATAAAACACAATACATAAATTTAGCAAAAAGATTTGTCTTATTAATACAAGTGGCCTAATATTTGACATTTAAATAATTTCACATTATGCTCTATTGATGAACATTCATATAATTGGAGACATTTAAATATGTTTATGTGTAGACTTGTACGGAGTAGTTTCTAAAAATATGCAGTAAGTCTTATTGGAGACGGCGTATATACGTCTTTAATGAAAACGGATCGGATTTTCTCTCACACATGAAAACGGATCGGATTTCTTCTCACAAGGAAGCAAGTGGGAGGACAAGTGTGGAACTGAATGGATTCCCACTTGCTCTTCTACTTGCCTCCTTGTGAAAAGGAATCCGACATGTCTTCAATACCTGTCTTCATTGAAAACGCATATGCGTCATTTTCAATGAGAATTTGTGAAATATATGAGACTAGTGCATATCTTACAACCTAAAATTACGAAGAAAAAAGTGTAAGAGTATTAATAAATTTATTTATATTGCTCTCGATAATCGTGATGCTCGAAGATTGTCATTTATGAACACTATTTTCTCATGAGAATTGTTATCTAACTTCTCTTTTCTATCTTTCCTTCTAACTTCTCCTCTAATAAATGGTTAAAATATAATATATCTGATCTCATCCACTTGTCATCTAAGCCCACACAATATATATTAAATTAATTGATTGTGAGAAGGTAAAGGAAGAAGGTGGAAGGGAGAAGTTAGATAGTAATTCTCAGTTTCTTATACTATGTCCTCTAAATAACTTTCAATTGGTTTATCTTTAAACCGACATATCTGTCCAAATGGATAAAACAAGTCAAATAGCAATCCATTAGGAAAGATGTGGACAAGTGTTTTGGAAGCCCGTAAGCATTCGGTTTTGCCTCATTTATCCTATTTAACCATTTTTGAAAATATTCATACGGATATATGTCCGCTCTAAAAAATTCTCATTTAAGGACGAACATATCCGTAAGTTTAAGATAAGTCAGATATGCTCAGGTAAGATGAATAAGACACAAAGCAATACATTTGTCCTATTCCTACTCATACAGTCATATATGCATATATAGGATAATATCTGAACCGTTTTAATATTAAATCGGAATTATTGATGAAGATAACAATAATTTTTTCTTTGATGAACTAAAGAGACCCCGCATGATGTACAGAAATGCAGAATTCGATTATAAAGATATATGAAACCTGTGCAGAATGCCGTTGTGCCTGTTATTTTTCCCTTTCAAGTCCAAATCAGTAATAAAAGGAAAAGATAAAGAAGCAAACTTGGGATCAGAAGCTAATTTTTTTGGGGGCTGGGAAAGTACATACAATAAATGAAGACCCAATAATAAAAAGATCTTCCGCTTCACATTGGAAGACTCATCAAACTTAAAAGAAAAAGAATGAATTGGAAGATTGGGTGTGCTTTACAACTGGTCTGTTTATGGCTCATAACACTTTATCCTATAAGAACATGTCCTCTCTAATCTCTATCATAGAATTACTAGAGGGTGTTCTCGTTGAAAGAGGATGAAATATATTTCCTCTAAAATTTAGAGAAAAATGTTCATTAAATTGCCATATGTGTGCTATTCAGTCAATTAATATTTGTCATATAATATCTATTTTTTTAATATTTTTTTTAGATACAGTGTCATAGGCTGGCCAAACCTCAGGGCCAAGGGCCAAACCGACCTGCCCCTCCAGTCTAGTTTCACCTAGCCTGGACATGTGAGAAGTCAGGCCGAGCCATCAAAATCAAGGGTCGGGCCTGGGTCGAGCAAATCCAACCGGGCCAGCCCTCATCACGGGCCAGGACCAAACCCGTCCTCGACCTTACCCCGTGCCCGATTTGGGTGCACCTCCACCGGCCCGGCCCGGCCTCTGCCACGGGTCGATTCCCTAGTCAAGCCTGGCTCACCCTTGGGCCAACTCCACTCGAATAATTGACCACCCCAATGTAAGAGGATGAGGAAGACTTCTCCTCTATTATGAAAAATATAGGAATAGAATAAAAAAAATTTGATATAATTAGTGGAAAATGAGGTGGATAACAGTAAGTTCGGCCTAAAAAAAATAGGGGAGAAGAAAAATAATCTTATCGTCCTCTCTCTAGCAACCAGTGGTGATTTTAGAATGTAGGCACAAGAAATCGTAAATTCAATAACTAGGGAACATCAAGTTAGTGCTTGGCTATATTATTTTGACATTTCACTTAACTGCCACCTCGCGTGTCTAGCGCTTACATGCTCGACACCAACACGACAATTCGACACTTCACTTTAGATCAGAAAATTGAATATTTTGCACAAATTAGCCATTTCCGACACTCGACACGTGTCAGGCACGACTCCCTTGTCAGAGATTGGGTATTGAACCTGTTAATCCGAGAAAGAACGTACCATAATTTATTGTTTTTTTTATACAGTTACATTATGTTTATTTGAAAAATTTAGGGGTTTAGTTGCATAAACAAGTTCCCATAGAAACTTGCAGGAATGACTAAACTTATTGAAATGATTTGCAAATTAGCTAGATTTTATAAGGGGTTAAAATATACAGTTTTATCTTGGAAGAAATCATGCCCTATGAGTTTTATGAAACTAAGTTTTCGATTTTGGGTTGTATCGCCATTACTGTTTGTTTGTTTCATATATACTTACTTTCTCTATTCTATTGCTTATCTACATATTTCATTTTGTGCCGTTTTATGGATTGTTTACGTTTCTACTTTGGATAAGTTATAAGCTTGTAACTGGGCAAAGTACCTCACCTACTTTTAGCTCCCCTCAAAAAAGTGGTGCATAAGTGAAGGGTAAATATGACAATTTACAATATAACTCACCTATTTTTAACCCTCCTAAAATTTGAGTGTTAAAAGGAAACATAAAAACTCAACAGAATAAGTAAGTATATTTTTAATCAAATTGCATTACTGCACCATTATAAAAGAGCCAACAAAAAAAAAGAAAGGGAACATTCGAAAAATCAACATTTAGTACATTTAGAGAAACATATTCAACTCGTTTCTTTTCTCTTTTTCTATTTTATACAAAATGCTCCGTACATTATAGCTGGTTGCATGGGCTACGTACACTACTGGCTTTATAATAAGTACTACAACAATTAACCAAATCTTTTAACCCTCTCATTATTTGTTTACCTATTTCATTTTAATATATTTGAAAGTGATTTTTTTATCAATATTTTGATCATCCCATTCGTTCCATCAACTTCAATCACAATTGATCATTTTCTTACATCTATGTTACTCTGACACACATTCACATTATTGAAGGAACCCTTTCTCTCTCTGAAAACTTTTCCCCAAAAAAAACCCCAAAAATCTAACCTATTGCTCCACCACAGCCACCGCCCGCCCATTTCTCCTCCCCTACTCCACTCAGTTCGCTGGAGATGAGGCTATACCATGACCCATCTCCGGCGAACGTGTTTCATTTCCCTATCATTTAACACACTAATCTCCGATTTATGTTCCTATCTCCGAGATACGACGACCCTTTCCGGCTTTCGTCGATCGTCTTGAGCTTTCCGGCTTTCTCCATTGGTCCGATTGTGGGCTGTTTCGTTAGTTTCTTGTGGAGGTTCCGATCGTCGCTCGTACCTGTACTCCGTCACCGCCGCTGTCCAAGTGCCTTCGTCGAGGACTTATCTAGAAGGTGTTCCCCTCCCCCTCGCCCCTTTCCCCACCCTCAAAGGTAAGTCCGTTAGTTGTTTATTGGTGGTCTTTTCTGGTCAGTCCTTCCCTTGGCGTCTTTGCATGTCTTAGTCCGGTGTTCCCCCTTCCCCTCGCCCCTTCCCCCACCGGTTAGTCTATGCATGTTCGCTTAGGGGTCTTATTGACTTTGCATGTAGTCTTCTTATGGTTTTGTGTGGCATCATTGAGCTTTGTCGGTTAGTTCAGGGACGGATTGCGGTACGGTCTGTCTTTCCCTATGTCTTGTGTTCTAGGTGTTGATGGTGGAGCTGGAGGTACACTTGGTCTATTTTCGTTTTATGTTTCGGAGGGCTGTTCCCGGTTGTGTGTGATACTAGTTGGTTGGAGTGTGTTAAATGGTGTGTGGTCATGACGGGTAAGTTTGTGTGGGTAGGGGTTGATTTGTGGTGTTGGGTGGTCTGGATGTGGTGGTTCTCCATAAATCTAAATGTACTCCCTTAAATTAGCTTTAGTTGTATTATTATTCCTAATAATATCACAATGCAGTCCCTTATCTCTCGTTAGGTTAATATTAATAATCTCCCTATATTGGATTCTTCCCGATGGGATTAGCTTTCTTTTGTCGCCGTCAAATTGGTTAAGGGTGTCCTGTCCCTTATACTTTGTGGCGATAGTTCGTATTGTCAAGTTTCTTATTGTTATAACAAATAATGGCTTTTATGAAGCCTTTAAAGTTGATTCGTGTATTGGCTGGGTTGGATCCGCCTTCAGACGATGCTCTATTGCATCTGCGGTCAAAAGATTAGTCGTGGGGCATATTATATTATGGTTTGCTTATCCGGTGGTTTGTTGGATAACTCCTAACAAAGATAATAGCCAAGAGGATGAATCTCCGAGACACATCGTGTCTACTTGTTTTTCAAGTAGATCTTTCCCCCATAAATTTCTACGTCTTCGTGGCGTAAGTGTATCTTGTTGTAGGTACTCCTCCGAAGCTCAACAAATTAGGAAGAGGAAAGAAATGACCGTGCATTTGGCCAGCTCAGATTGCCCCCTCATGAAGATTACTCTACTTACCAACTCAGTCATTAGTTTAATTTGCTATTCGAATGTTGTAATAATAATAAAATCCGACTCAGAGAGTCGGATTTATACCTTGTAAGCTACTAATTTTACTGCTACCAAAAAAAAAAAGTTACTCTGACACTTCACTTAGCTGCCGTCTCGTCTATCCAACGCCTATCCGACCGACATCGACATGACCCGACACTTCGACACTTCACTTTAAACAAGAAAATTGAAAAATTTGTATAAATTAGCCGTTTCTGACACACAACACGTGTCGAACACGACAACGTTATCATAGAGTCAAAGTTACACAGAGATACACTCAACATTACATGTCATTGTATACTGTTCTAGTATATGTCATTCGACAATAGAACAGGAATTGGCAACATTTTCTATTAATAACAAAACACAATTTATTAAATTTGAATATGGTGACAAGGTCAATTCTTGTTAAATGAGGTCTCTGTACGATAATATAACGTGTATTTAAAAAAAAAAGAAAAAAAATAGAATTTTCTCTCATTTGTCTTATTCTTGGACAGGGAAAAATCAAGCGTCATCATTTCTTTCCTATTCCCTATAATTCACTAGCACAGAAATGGCGTGGTAGTCATCACTCATGAGCATTTTTTTTTTTAATCCAGAAAAAAAAGAAGTAAAACACAAATTTTTAAATAAGATTAATTTAAACTCCCTTCATCCCGTCATTTGTTTACCATTTTCAATTTACGTTCCACATTCATCTCTCTTCTCGTGGGTCTTTATGCGAAAAGCAAAGATAAATAAATGATGAGGATGAAGGCGGTATTTAATAAAACTATATTGTATTTATGAACCAAGTTCAAAATTGTAAATTTTAAATTGATATTTTACATAGAGACAAATAAAAGTGAAAAAATTAAAACACAATTTGAAATTGAAAGATCAAAATTTCCCCTGACATTCTCATATTATAACAATCTTAAACACGAAATTTAATCTAAATGTGCAAAAAAAAAAAAAAAAAAAAAGATAGCCAACAGAAATCATATATTTGGATTTGGGAACTGCGAAAAGTGAAACAATTTAGGAAACTAACCGGAAAAATGGCGTAGTTGCCTAGTTGGTTGTGAGCCCAGAAGAGAGAAGTTATGAATATGCGAGTATAATATAATCCGCAAGTAAGAAAGTGTGGAAATAGAGTAGCAGTGACACAAGGGAAGAAAGAATAACAGAGAATCGAGAAGAGTATGAATGTGTAATGTGTTGGAGTTGAGTTTTTTAAATGAACTACGAATACGGCGTTAGTTACTTCACTGCCATTTTCAGTTTTATATATTGTCTAAAATTTTCGGTAGCGAGTTCATACATTAGGGATAATA
>JAIUZE010005992.1:0-26446 GCA_022085475.1 Heliosperma pusillum
ATTTATTATGCTTCTTAAACTTGGTCTAATGCTTATGTATCATGTATTGATTCATGTTTATCATATTTACATTTATATAATGCCATATTCTCATGTTTTATGACGGTTTTTGATATGTCCCACTTTGAGTCGTTTGTACAAATGATACGGTTTGAGCACTATTTTGTCTTGTGCTTTTTTGTCTTGTGCTTGTACTCTCATTCCCTTGGCTACCTTCCCGTTCGTAAGGCTGGAATGTCGGAACGGAGAGGTATCCTACTGCTTAAATGCATGTGTTAGTGGGCATACGACGACGTTGTTGGGAGTTGAACGCTATGCGTTGTTCGACCCGGCCGTCAAATGTTGTGTACTTGCGAGGTGGTGTTATTTGCATGCAGCGTACCGCTTGTTATGAGGCTTGTGCTCTTTTCCGCCTCTTTCGTGAATTGATCTACCGAATTTGGGGTACTCGGCGTCTATTGATTGACCGAGTCTTGGATGCGAAATGTCATCGCATGTCGAATCGGAAAATGTGATTCCGGGAATCTGGCCAGGTTTAGATTAGGAGCCGTTTAATTATCGTTCCTACCAGGAGGAAATTAGTCTACATATACGAAATGGATTGAATCGTGTATGCGTTCAGGGAAGGTTTTACTCCCGTGGATGCCCATAATCATACTTGCCATGTACACGATGCTAGAGCGTTTCATTTACCGTGAGAGTTGTCGTCTTGGTGACGTTGTCTTTGAATGCGTGATTTCATGATTGATTATTCATGGTCATTGCAAGATTGGGCATCGTCAATGTATTGGTTCGTTTGAATGGATGATTTCATGATTTATTATTCTTGGTCATTCCATGATGACTTGGCATGGTTTGTTTGTCGAGTCTCAATCTTATCAAACTTATACCGCTAACGGTGAGATGTAAGCCCTAGTGAGCGTATTCGGTTGCCTAAGAGTGTCTTCCCCGAGTCTTTGTATAACATGATGGATTCGGATTTGTACTTCATATGCTCTTATCATTATTATCGAATTGCCTATCTATCCTTATCGTATCTCACATGTATATCTATTTGTATGCATGTTCTACTTTTGTATTTCCTTCTATGTACGTTTAATGTGATATGGCTGGGAGAACCCGGAGTTACTCCCCACTGATTGTGGCGTTCATGTTTTTCATGAATGAACAGGTTGCTTGCATGGATGGCTTTTTGCTTATGCTATTTTGGGTTCGGGTGTGAGCTAGCGGGCGTTGTCCCTGGAAGTTCACCTCTAGACGTTTTAGCTAGTTTGCTAAACACTTGTTCTTTGTTAACATTTTGAGAGACTCCGTCTCTTTGTTATATTCCGTACTTAGTTTGTAATATTTTGACACTCCTCGTTTTATCTATCTTGCATGTATAAAAGTTTTTAAAATACCGTAATTCCGACTAGACGGGGTAATTTCATCTTGACCAACTATGATAGATGGGGTAAATCTGACTAGACAGGGTAATTTCATCATGCTTGTATGTTTTATATTTCCGCATTCGCGAGGGTTGTCACACTACAAGAGACGTAGTCTCTCAAAATGCATCAAATATCAAAGTTAATAGCAAACTAGCTAAACAACGTCTAGAGGTGATTCATCCAGGCCAACGCCCGCTAGTTCATACCCGAACTCAAAATACCATAAGCAAAAGCCATCCAATCAAGCAACCTGTTCATCCATGAAAAACATGAACGCCACAGTCAATGGGGAGTAACTCCGGGTTCTCCCAGCCATATCACAATAAACGTACATAAACGGTAATACGAACTTAGAAGCATGCATATATAAATATACATGTGAAATACGAGAAGGCCAGATAAATAGGCAATTCAATACATAAGAATATCGATACATGAAGTACAAAACCGTAACCATCATATTATAGAAAGACTCGGGGATGACACTCTTAGGCAACCATACACTCACTAGGGCTTACATCTCACCGTTAGTGGCATAAGTTTGATAAGATTGAGACTCGACAAACAAACCATGCCAAGTCATCCAACGATCACAAGTAATCAATCATATAATCATCCATTCAAACGTACAATACGTTGACAAAATCTCTCACGGTAAATGACACGCACTAGCACCGTGTAACTGGCAAGTATGATTAAAATCGCATCCACGGGATAAACATTTCCCTGAACGCATACACGATTCAATACATTTCGTATATGTAGACTAATTTCCTCCTGGTAGAACGACGATCATAATACGGTCCTAGTCTAAACCTGGTCAAACTCTCGGAATTACATTTTCCGATTCGACATGCGATAAACATTTCGCATCCAAGACTCGGTCAATCATAGACGCCGAGTACCCCAAATTCGGTCAACCTTCACGAAAGAGGGGGAAAAGAACACAAGCATCATAACAAGCGGTATGCTATATGCAATGACACCACCTCGCAAGTATACAACATTTGACGGCCGGGTCGATCAACGCAAAGCGTTCGCCTTCCAACAACGTCGTCATATGCCCACTAACACATGCAATTAAGCAGTAAGAATACACTCCTCGTTCCGACATTACAGCCTTACGAACGAAGAGGTAGCCAAGGGAATGAGAGTACAAAGCACATAACAAATAGTGCTCAAACCATAACATGTGTAAAACCGACTCAAAGTGGGATATATGAAAAACCGTCATAAAACATGCGATACAAGCGAATAGAATATCATACATTCGAAACATTAATATTTAAAGTCATTACGTAAATTTATACGATAAACGAACCATTGGAAATATTATAAATTAAGATTTAAGAAAGAATAAGAAAAGAACTCCAGCAGGGTGCCAGCTGGTCAGGTGGACCGGCTGCCGGCTACCCGGCTGGCATCATATATCATATGAAAACTTAAATGAAAATGCAGCGTGTCCCAGCCGGTCAAAGGGACCGGCTGCCGGCTACCCGGCTGGGACTAATATTACTTGAGAAAATGAAGGAAAACACAGGGGGTGTCTCAGCCGGTCGGCTGACCGGCTGCCGGTCGGCCGGCTGAGACATAAGGCATTAGTAAATTTTTACGTAACAACAATTAATATCCAGCCACTCCCCAGCCGGTCCGCTGACCGGCTGCCGGTCGGCCGGCTGCCGGTCGGCCGGCTGGGGTTCATTATGCACGAAAATCCCTATTTCACTAAGGTTCAACATACAACAATCATCATCTAACATCACAAATCATCAATTCTCATTATCAATTATCAACCAACAACAACTATCATCAACAACACAATTCCTATGATTACTAATCCTATTCTAAATACGATTACTAACATAGAAAACACGTTAAAACACGTAAAGATATCGAGTAACCCTTCACCGTTACCTTTTCGCGTCTTCAATCCTCGTCGAGGTCCTCTTCTATCAAATAGTAGTCCTTGTCGAGGTCTTGGAGGTCACCACCTACAATTAGATAATAAAAGATGAATATAATTCACCTTTGAGAAAGACGGATAAATTGAAAAGCGAGAAAGACGGTAATTTTATTACCAAATAAGATAGAGGACGATGATAGGGGACGAATAAGGCGAACTTTAGTGAATTTGAGCGAGAAACGAAGGAGTAGTGACGATATTTGAGCGTGAATTTGGTGGTTACTGGGTGAGGAAGAAGGAGTGTTGAATGAGGGAGTTTAGGGTTTAAGGGAGTATATGAGGGAGTAAGTGGAATAATGCATGAGAAAAACCCATAACGCCTTAAGACGTAACTTACTCGAAATCTCGCGTAAAGTCCGAAAACGAACTCGGAAATTCTAAATTAGACACGGGAAATTTAATTCTAAACTAAAACTAAATTTCGCTGAAAAGTATCCGTATAATATTTTTACTATAAAAATAGGGTACATTTGCGGGTGTTACAATCACCCCACCTTTTGAAAAGTTTCGCCCTCGAAACTTGAGCGAAAGAAAGATACCTTAATCGAATAGGCTTGGATATTTAATACGCATAGAAGCTTCCGTTTCCCACGTCTCTTCTTCAACATTGGCACATCTCCACAAGATTTTCCTGAGAGTTTGGCCATGTTTAGAATATGATCATATTATTATCGTCGTCCTACCAGGAAGATTAGAGTCTTAAGTATACAAAATAATTATCGTATACGTTTCATGGAAACGTTTATCCCGGGGACTTGTTCCTCTTGCTTGCAAAGTATAGATCCTAGTGCTTGTCATTTTCCGTGAGAGTATGTTTGATTCACCTGATGGTTTGTTGGATGTATATTGGATTGTTGGATGCCTATTATTATCTTGTATGTCACGTCTCCAACCTTTTCGATTATATGGTTACTAGCGGTGAGATGCAAGTCGTTAGTAGCGATGCAAGTCGTTAGTAGCGATGCAAGCCGTTAGTAGCGATATAGTTGCCAAGATTAGTCTTGCTTATATGATGATTATATCGTTGTTACTTCTTACATTATGCTTATAATGTTGTCATTGTAATTGGCATGATATTTATATATGCATGACAATGTATGCTTATATGCGTTTATCGTGTTTGTCTTCATGTGATATGGCTGGGAGAACCCCGAGTTACTCCTTTCTAATTGTGGCATTCATTTATAATGAATAAACAGGTTGCAGGTTGGTATTTGCATAGGATTTTGACGAGTGAGGTAGCGAGTGTTTTACTTACAACGATTGACCTTCACGTTGTAATCTTATAGGAGTTTTATTGATTTTAAACTACGAAGTTATAAATTATTGATTTAAAATATTTTAACCAATAAAATTTACTCCCTCCTAGTCGGTCATTTCTTCCCTCTTTCCTTATTGGGTAAGTCGGGTTTTCTTCCCTCTTTCCTTTTTTGGATGTGGGGTTGTGTGTTTTGTGTGGTCTAAATTCATTTGTATGTGGGGTAGTGTGTTTTGTGTGGTTCAAATTCATTTCCTTTTTTTTTGTGTAAAATGGAAAGGGGAAGAAATGAGTGACTACGAGGGAGTATAATAAAATCACACGAACTACAAATTGTATATTAACACTTGAATTGAGAAAACAATAAAAAAGACTCGGATACTACAGAAGCATCATTATAATAACAATTATTGAAGTGGATCCGATGACAATGCAAATAGACGACCTCTGTCACTAGTTGGCTATAGCGCAGTTGGTCCTGATCCCGCCATTGGATCCAGTGAGTGGCTGGATGTTACCCATATTGATCATACCATTGACGAAATCAGTAGTAAACTGAGTAGGATTACTGTTATAAGTTGAAACAAGAGCGTTGGTGGAACCGCCACTAAACAATTGTTGGTCGGAATGAAGGAGACCCTTCATGTTGATAAGGTTATTGTAGTAGTTGTTGTCGAATTGAGTAGGGGTTTGAAGGTCTAAGGGCGATAAGTTGTTATCCCCTGAGCCGCTAGTACTTGGGCAATTTGCTTGTTCAGATGTTGCAAATGTTGCATCAATGTTGTTATCATTGTATATGTGTGCCCTAATATTGACGCACCTTGCTTGTCCAATTGTGTGAGCCCCTAATTATCAAACCCGGCAAATTTAGAACAAAGTAAGTCATAAAAATGTACGATTATTAAGAAAGTTTAATGCATTAGTTCAAGTTACATAATAGAATGTAAGAAAGTACCAGATAAAGCGACCAAATCGGTGGTGGAAAGGCCTTGGTTAGAGAAGTTGACGATAAGATCATTAAGGCTGGAGCTAGGTGCGGGTAAGTTTGTATTTGCTGCTGATAAGCTTGCTGTTGCTGAGTCTCTTCTTCCTAGCAACACGTTCCATGTTGGTCCTCCAAGCTACAAAGTTATTACGAGTATTAATTAAGATTATAATTTAAAAATGAAATTAGACGAGGTCTTATATAAGACCATCTAATACGTAGAAAAGTCCTAAATAATTAAGAAAAAATGTTATGTATAAGCCAAAACTGATGACCAAATTTGAGTTTGGCTACTCACCGCAACAACAGAGTCTCTTGCAGTAATAGCTACGATGTCAGCACATGACACAACACCGGGGCATGCTTGCTCAACCGCGGTTTTAATTTGATCGATCACTTGAAAGCCTCTTAGTGAGTTTTTGTTTGGAATTGCATTTTGTTCACCAGTGAAAGTCGAGTTATCAACTAGTAGAACCGATCCATCGCATCCCTGTTATATGTATATATGTCAATAATGTCAGATGTATTGATAAAACACAAACTTTACTTTAGAGACTAATGTAATTATAAGACTTAACAAAAAATAATTACATTGACAAAGCAGTCATGGAAGAACAATCGAAGAAGAGAGGCACCCATCCGTGCTTCGGTGTTGACCGCAGACTGCACCACCGGTTGAACGGTGGTGAGGAGATTCGGGCAAGTAGTAGAGTAAAAATTGGCATCGAGTTGGGCATTTGCTACCCCAACGGAAACCATCACAAGCATTGCTAATGCTGAAATGGCTCTACCAGTAGATGAAGTAGAAGAAAAAGCCATAACTAGAAATTTGTTAGTTGATTAAACTAGAGATTATTACTGTTTTAGTTAAGTTGTAAGATGATTGGACGAGGTCTATTCTATTTATAAGAAAAGAAATGATACTACGTAGTTTTCGTATTAAGTTTTGCATGGAAGATAGCTCTCTCAAGGTTACATAGATAGGGCCCTACTAATTGACTCTTCCTTGTTGATTTTTGTTTCAACTCAATTAGAGTACTTCATTGTTGAATATTAAGCCTACTTAATTCAATCTCGTGGTTCGTAATAGAATTTTTGATAATACTAACAAGTGGAAAAAGCATCAAAAGGTCAAAGAATCGCCTAATTTTTAATTTATTATATGGAAAGGATCCCACATTATGCTATGTACCTTGATTGGACTATGGCTGGAATAGTCTCAAACTAATATTCAAAATTCATCATAAGGAATATGATTAGCATTCCACTATTTATTATTTAAATTTTATTTTTTGAGCAGAATTATAGAATTGTGTTAGACTTGTCTGATTTATACATTTACCATTTATAATATATTTTTCAATGATATAAATGTAAAATTTATCCAACAAATTATAAGAGACATTTACTACTCTCGTTGTTAATATTATTACTTTTACTACATCCACAGTTAATACTATTACTTGATCTAATCGCTCGGTTTTTACTGTTATTAATTTATTAAATCGATTAGTTGCCTAATTCATCATACTATCTAATTTAAGGTGAACTACAATAGTCTAATATTTTTTCCTCAATTTTAAATAGCTATTATTTTTATATTTTTCAAAGCCAATCTACTTATATTATATTTATGGGTTTTTCTACATGGTACCCTCGTCTTCTTTTTCGAATTCTACATGGTATCCCTTGCTTTTTACAAATTTACATGGTACCCCTAAAATTATTGAAACCTCTCAAACTACCCAAAATGCACTAATCCGCCTCTTTTAAACGTTAATATTATACACTTTTGTTGATCTTTTGACTAATTTGACATACCGCTAACATAAATATCGTTTAGTCAATCATAAATTTATTTTCCTTTCTTAAATTTAACTGTCATAAAACTAGATTTTTAGTAGTTGAGTATTTTATGTACTATTGAATAAGTTTAAGGGTACAGTGAGAATTTCAAAAAATGAGGGGTACGTAGCAATATAATGTTTTATAAATTTATGTCATTTCATTACTGTCCCTTGATTTCAGGATTATATATACTAGGTTTGTTGCCCGACCCTGCCTGAGATACCTCCATTTATCATTTAAATTTTTTTATTTGAAATACAATTGCATTTGATTGGTCTAGGTTATACATTTATCATTTATAATATAATTTTCTATATGACATATATAATGAGATGTAAAATTAATAAATCATGAGACACATTTAATACTCCATCTATTAGAATTATTACTTCACAACATCTCATGTAAATATTATTACGTTTACTACTCCTGCGGTAACTATTGTTCTTTTCACTACTCTCGCTATTTTCGCGGTTAAATTCACTATTTCCCTTAAGATGGTTAGCTAAATGTTCGTTATTTATCCCAATTGTTACTTTCATAACATTCGTTGTTACCATTGTTATATTCACTAATCCGGACATCATTATTGTTAGTTTCAATACTCTCGCATTTAATAATGTTATTAATTTCACTACTTCTGCTTCTACTACTATGTCCTTGTGCAGTGTAAACTCACAGGGTATTCAGGCATGCAACCTGAGTTCAAACTGTTTTTTAAAATAGTAATGAACTTATCAATTTCTGAAATTTTGTGACAGTTAACTTTGGGATGTTATATGACACTGTATAAAGTTTCAAGATTTTAGGAGGTGTTTTGCTATTTTTAAAATAAATAGAAACTCAAACAGTCAGAAATGCACCCAGACTGAGACATACTTCACTTAGCTTGAAATAAACAAGGATATAGTTACTTGATTGACTCCCACAGCTTAACACATGGAGATAACTAGTTAACTTGACAATTTTAAGCGTTAAACAATTCACAAACTAACACAGAATTGATTCAGCAACGCCAAACAGGTTCTAATCTATTACCCACGGTTAGACACATGATGATAACTAGGCCTGGTTCAAACTATAGACTTAAGCACAAGTTTGATAGTTGATAATTGATTTCCCAAGGTTTTATTTTCATTCAAAAATTATTCTGCTTTGCTTACACTGAAAATAGCTTGTTATATAGGCATTACAAAAGATTGCTGGCCTTAGGATGTAAATCTCATCGAAGGGTTACAAAGGACTCTAAACTACTAAATTAACTACCTCTCAGAGTCTTCTAATAAAGACGAGCTCAACAGCTACAAAGGATAGACAGTAAAGTAACAAAACAGACTGAAACAAAAGGCAGAAAATTAAAATCAGTTTTGTAGTTATCCTGAAATGGCAATTGCATCAGTTTGTCTTCTCCGCAGGTTGTCTGGCTGCTTTCCTTGTTCTTGGGACTCATCAAGGCTTCATTTCTGATGATAGGGACATCTTTATTCATGCTACTACTTGATCTAATTCAAAAGGGAGCCACAACTAGACCAAACTTGTGAAAATACCATGTTGAACTCTTTCTGAACTTGACATTTGAAAGCTATTTTTCATTGATTTACACTGAACCATTGGGAAAGATCTTATGAGCTTTTTTGTTGACCTTCATGTGGACTTGGCAGAGGGCCAAGGTGGGGGTTGCTGGGATGACCTGGTGTACCTCTTGGGTGGCTGGAAGTTGGCTGGTACAGGTTGGGTTGTAGGTTTTGTGACAGTCTGCTGGACTATGTCTTGTCTAGTCTGGCTTTTGTCTTTGATGGCCTGTGTCTCAAGCTCTGCCATGACTTGGCTGGACCATGGCTTGATCAAGGAGACCCCTTGGGTTAGCTCCTGCTGCAGCCTCCCTAGGTTGAAAAGAGCTTAACCTCAAGCTAGGGTCCTCTTCATCTTCTGACTCTTCATATTAAGGACTTAAATATCCATTATTGAAAATTCCATGTACTCCATAACCACCTGGCAGACTAATCATGTAGGGACATTAGACAAACCAATAGGCATTAGTGGAATAATACCATATACTACCTCAAAGGGCTGTGGCATGTGGCAGTTGATGGTGCCTTGTTAAATGCAAACTCTACTTGGGGTAGCTTCAGATCCCAGTCCTTCAAGGACTTTCTCACCATGCACCTCAATATTCTCCCTAATGTTTTGTTGGTCATCTTAGTCTGACCATCTGTCTTTGGGTGGTGGGATGTGCTGAAGAAGAGCCTGATGTTCAATGACTTCCAAAATGTCTTCTAGAAATAGCTCATAAACTTTGTATCTCTGTCAGACACAATAGTCTTAGGTACCTCATGTAATCTTACAATCTCCCATAGGTATAACTCAGCAGCAACACTAGCAGCATCCTCAATTTTCTGACATGCTATGAAGTGAGCCATCTTGCTGAACCTGTCCACCACAACCATCACAGAATCCTTCCCTCTTTGAGTTCTTGGCAATGCCACTATGAAGTCCATACTTACAAGTTACAACTTTACAAGTCCTGTTACGGACTGGTAAGGGTGTGTAAGGCATGCCTGGAATGAACTATTTTCTTGCTGGCACACTGCACTTCTCCTAAGCACTATATGAACATCTCCCATCATTATGGGCCAATAGAATTGGTCTTGCAGTATGTCTAAAGTCTTATGAACCCAAAAGTGCCTTCCTAGACCACTAGCATGCACCTCTTGGATCAACAGGTTACTCTAAGAGCCTCTAGGGAGACACAACTTGTTCCCCTTGAATAAGAACCCTTTGTGTAGGTGAATCCTGGAACCTTGTCTCCTCACTCTGAGATAACCAATCTTCATATAAGTCAGGATCATCCTTTTAAAACTCCTTCATGAATTCAAACCCTAGGACCTTCTGTTCCATGACTGACAACAAAGGATACTTCCTTGATAAGGCATCTGCAACAATGTTCTGCTTGCCTTACTTGTACTTGCTTGCAAAGGTTGAGCATGTCTATGATTCAATTTGTGCTGGCCACTGATATACTTTAAGGCCTCATGATCTGAGTGTAGCACAAAAGGCTTGAGCTTAAGACACTACAAAACGAACTCGGGAAACTGACGAAAAAAATCCGTCAGAAACACCAAAATTCCGTCAGGAAAGTCAGTAACTGACGAAAATTCCGTCAGTAATTTGCGTCACTTCAATTGGTAACAAAAAATTAACGTCTGACGGACTTTCCGTCAGTAAATGTGTTTACTGACGGATGATTCGTCAGCCAGTTTAACTGAAAAGTCAAGATAAACTTGACCGTACTGACGGAGATTCCGTCAGTAAAGTCAAGATAATCTTGACCTTACTGACGAAAATTCCATCAGTACAGCCAAGATTATCTTGACTTTACTGGCGGAATTTCCGTCAGTAGTCAATGTAATAGTGGCTGGAAACAGCAGCTTGCTGTCCAGCCACAATGCGTATTTTGCGTTGTTTTAAACGGTGAAAATTTCAACAAAACCTGCAATACAAAAAATACATTCGTCCACCGCAAAACGGTAATTCATACTCACGTCGACCGCATGAGCGGGAATCAACAAAAGGCAACAAAAATAAGACGGAAGATTGATGGAAATTGGAAAAAAAATCCATTATATAAAAAGTTAAAACAAATTCATACAACTTTCTTACAAACTTAGAAACTCAACGGATTCACTAACTTAGACAAAACTAATATCTTCGACATAACCACTTACTTAAGTAGATGATAAATTACTAACCTAAGGGGGTAACAGAACCCTGTCCAACACCGTGCCCTTCGTCCGCGTTGTCGTCTCTTGGACGTGGAGGAGGGAAATGGCACGAGCCCGGGGGAAGAAATTTCATCAACGCCGCTTGCCTGGCGGCCATTTGCTTGGCTTGGCTCTCCATTTGTTGTTGATTGGCCCATACTTGTGCTTCAAGGGCAAGTCGGGCGGCTCGCTCATGTTCTCGTTCATTCGCAAGCGCACTCAATTGCTCCTTCATTTGAGTATTTTCACTTGCGAATCGAGTGTAATAATTAGGATTGTAGGAGAAAGATGCGCGTGCACTTTTGTTGCAAGTTGGATCATACCACACTTCTTTCCCTTTGTCTCCCAACCCGAACAACCTCGACTTCTTATCGAATCCATCTGCAGCTTTATAGTGTGCATGGAACTCGTCTGGTGTCTCGATAGTTGGCGTTGGCTGACTCATCTATTCGGTGTAAGCTTCCTGAAAAAACAAAAAAAAGTTGTATAATTAAAAACATTAAGTGATAAAAACAAAACAAAGCTAATAAATAGTATTAAAGTTGGATATAAAAAAAACTCCTTAGTAATAATTAGACAAACTTACGTTTGTCTTAGCAGCTCTAGGATTAACCCACTCGCCCTTCTTGTTTTTCTTTGTTTTCTCAAACAACTTGTACGGCGTAGGATCAACCTGAAAATAGTATAAAAACATTAAGTGATATATCGGCAATATTAATCCTTCATAATATGCAATTTGTGAAGTAAAAAATAAAGAACTTACCAATTCTTTAAACGCATCGGACCAACTCTTCCGGCCTAGAGTATGGGTGCCCAAAGCTTTCACGCCACCCGATCGTTTATTTACCTTGTTTATGTTGGACTTCTTGGAAAATTCGGGATCACTTTCGGGCCTTTTTCTAATGGTTTCCCACCAAGTTTCAGGCACCCAATCCGGCCTTTTTTTGTTATATTTGAGGCCACCAACAAGTTAGGCAATCCGCCTCGTGACATATTTCTGCCATTCAGGCTTCGAGTCGTAGTTTGGATCGACCGAGTTCACATGATTCCATTTCATCATAAACAACTTGTTAGTAATTGTTGAAATTGTACATCATCACGTTTTGAATGAAAACAATTACTTTTTAGTAATAGATAGAACCGTAATAAAATATACCTGAAAGTATTCGTACATCCGCCTACTCTGGTAATGGCTCGCTTCACTCCATTTGGTGAATTACTCCCGGCCGATGGTATGAATGAAAGACCAAGTAACGTATTGCTTGATCGGCTTGTCATCCCCCTTGAAAAAGATACATATTAGAACGAGCGCGATAATAAAAGTTATAATAAAAGTTAGCGTAAAAGTATAATAAAATAAAGTTAGCGATAATAAAAGTTTTCTATATATGAGACACTTACCAATTGCCTATGTCAGGATTGTGAGACAGAATAACCCGCGTCCCCTCCTATTGCGTAGTCGGCAACGTAACCTGTTCCTGCTCCTGCTCCTGCTCGTGGTGGTCCGAGGCCGCCTCCTCCTCATTCTCCTCCTTATCAGCACGACGAGATCGACTAGTGTTATCTATGAGCCGGTTTATAAACCCACCTGCCATATGTAAAAGCTATATACAATGGAAATTGTTAGGTAGTTCAATATATAAAAACCGTGAGCAAACTTTTTGAATTACAATGCAAAGTTTCAAATTAGATTATAATTGTATTCGAATAAATTCATACTTTAGTACAAATAGATTAAAACTAGTGACCCTCAATATCACTATCACTACAAATCAACAAAGTTTCATCATCTGAAAAAAGCATTCCGACTTCTTCCTCATCTTCCTCATTTTGTACTTTTTGACTTTCTTCATCTTCATCATCTTTTTCCTTTTCTTCATCGATGTCCTTGTCATACTCCCTTTCACCCCTTTCAACAACCACTTCATTTTCATCCTCACTTTGTGTCTCTTCCACCAAAATTGGTGAAATTGACTGACTATTGACAACCACATCTTCTTGGAAGACAATTTCGTCAACAGGAGCATCAACATGCGATCTTGACTTGATTTTAAAAACTGCGGACCATTGATTATCTTTCTTAGTAGTTGGATAAGGAGCATAACACACTTGATCCACTTGAAAAGCTGCCACGAATGGGTTATGTCCACGAAGTTTCTTTTTTAAGTTTACATCGACAAGTCCGTATATCTTATGGATACTAACTCCTTGTGGGGAATTATCAAACCAATCACATTTAAACAATATGGCCTTATAAATCCTGTGCTCGGTATAATAAGAAAGCTCAACTACTTCATTAAGGGTTCCGTAATAGTCCAACCCTTCAGTAGAACTCACACAAACCCCATTGCTTATAGTAGCTTTCGGAACATCAACTCCCTCTTTAAAAGCACGAAATTTATAGTCATTGATAGAATATCTTCTCCATGTCCTCACCCAGTTACTTGGACCCCCTGCTAGAGCTATTATTAAAGGATCCTTCAATCTATAATCCTATATATCAATAAAACAATATATTTATTATATTAAGATGTTATCTTCTCAATATTAGTTAATAAGAAATTTAAATGTGATCTTACTTCATTTCTTAACCATTTCGAAAATTTTTTGTCATGTTTGCTCCAAACATCATCATAAGACGTGACATCAGGATATGTAAGTTTGATGTACGTCTCAAATTCCCTATAATAAGACGTGACATCATGACATGTTTTAATTAGTAATGTACGTTTTAACTATAATATAATAATGAATTAATTTTACTATTAAAATTTAATTGTGTAATAATGAATCAATAACTTCCTTTTCATAAGTTTGTGAAAATTGCCCACAGTTTCTTAGCACATAAAAATGAGCTTCTTCAAACTCTTTTTCATTTAAGTACCTATGTATACATTTCCCGGTAGTATTTCCCAAGTCATCATTAAACAACTCGGGTATATTTGAATCTAGTTGGTTATCGGAATTCACACCAACCTCCAAGTCCTTTGCTTTTGTGTCAATGTGATCTTCAAAATATAGGGCACAAAATTTTGAAATTTCCTCTAACAAAAAAGCGTTGCATATGGAACCCTCAACCCGAGCTTTGTTGCCAACCTTATTTTTCAAATGATTAAGGAACCTCTCAAATGTATTCATCCATCGATATTGAACAGGCCCTCCAACCTTCGCTCCATAGGTAAGTGAATAGGTAAATGCTCCATGGAATTGAAGAAAGAAGGGGGAAATATCATTTCTAACTTGCATAATATCTCCGCAATGTTTGACTCTAGATGTTCCATGGAATCAACTTTAATCGTAGAAGTACACAAGTCTCTAAAAAATTGGCTTATCTCAGTTATAGCATTCCAAGAATTCGTCGGGAGTAAATGTTTCAATGTAACAGGAAGTAACCGTTCCATAAAGACATGACAATCATGACTTTTCATGGAATGCAACACCAAATTTCTATGGTCAACACACCGACTCAAATCTGAAGCATAACCATCCGGGAGTTTCAAACTAGCAACCCATTTGCATAGAGCCTTCTTCTTCGCTGTCTCTAAAACAAACCTAGATGATATGGGTCGTTTCAAGCAACACTCAAGAAAGTCAGCTTTACCCTTAGGGCCAAATGAAGTTTTCTTTGTTACATTCATCATTGTGTTGATGAGTTGTTCAAAAAAATTTTTCTCAATGTGCATAACATCTAAGTTGTGTCGAATCAACAATATCTTCCGATAAGGAAGTTCACAAAATATGGTTTGTTTCCACCAACCATCAGTTTTGTCGTCTTTCAATCTTTTCATTTCTTCAGCAGAAGACTCGACAACTATTGGTAAACCTTTTAGTGAATCCCAGACCTCAGCACCGGTTAATTTGATTGAAGCTGTGGTATTATCAGTTTTCCTATTCTTTATAAAGTGCTTACAATTGTTGCGGAAAGGATGATCAGGTTTCAAGAAAGTACAATGACAATCGAACCAACAAACCTTTCGACTATGTTTAAGAAAAAACGAGTTAGGATCTTTTTGAAGACAATAAGGACAAGCATGGTATCCGGCTGTGGACCAACCGGAAAGCATGCCATATGCAGGAAAATCATTGATCGTCCACAGGAATGCCACTTTAAATGGAAAATTACGTTTCTTAGAGACATCGTAGGTATCCACACCGGTTTCCCAAAGTTCTTTCAACTCTTTGATCAACGGTTGGAGGTAGACATCCAATTTTGCTTTACGGTTACTAGGACCTGGAACGATCATAGATAAGAACATAAATTGCCTCTTCATGCATAACCAAGGGGGTAAGTTGTACGGGGTGACAATCATGGGCCACCACGAGTAAGACTTGCCGAATTGGCCATAAGATTAAAATCCATCTGTACACAAACCTAGGCGAACATTGCGAGGCTCACTTGCAAATTCTCGATGCTCTCTATTGAAATGTTTCCACGCTTCTCCATCACTTGGGTGTGCCATTGTCCCTCTTTCTCTTAATCGAGAGGTTTTATGGTGCCAACTCATCTCACCTGCTATGTGTTTGGTTGTAAATAGTTGTTGTAACCTTGGCGCAAACGGGAAATAAGTCAGTGGTTTACAAGGTATTCGCTTCCGGCCACTTAAATTCTTTTTACCTTTATACCGAGAAGCATGACATTTGGTACATTCCTCAAGATTAGCATTTTCTTCCCAAAAAAGCATGCAACCGGTAGGACATGCATCGATTTTCACATGGGGTAGTTGGAGTCCCTTAAGCAAATTCTTAATCTCTTGAAAATTGCGCGCCATTTGATTATTTTTTGGAATAATGTCACTAATGAACGACATAAAACTATTGGCGCATCTAAGAGATAAGTTGTTCTCACATTTGAGTGCTACCAACCTAGCAGCCGCTTGCAACAAACTCATAATACTTCCCTCATACACTGGTTGTTCGGCTTTATTTAACATTCTAAAAAAGGCTGAAACTTGGGGATGTGGGGTATAACAAACTTCTTCATCGCTAAGGTCGTCGGGATTAAGTCGAGCCTCCATTATTTGCTCAACATTATCACGTAATGCATCTTCAACCAACTCCAGGTAAGGATTCTCACTAACTACGATACTACTTGAACTCTCTTCGGTAGCCAGTTTCTCACCGTGATACTTCCATACATAATAATTATCAGTAAAACCATTCGACCATAGATGATTTTGAACCTCCCTTTTCGATTTAAAAGCTAAGTTATCGCATTTCTTACATGGACACCTCATTTCACCGCCTAAATCCTTAAACTCACTAGATTGTTCCGCGAATTCAATAAACTCTTTCACCCCATTTGCAAATATCAACTTGGGTTTCTTTTTTCATCTAATCTTTCATACATCCAATGTCGTTCTAATCTTTTCATGTTATTATCTATCTACATTTCAATATATATATGTTATATAAATAAATTATCTTAATAAAAAACAATGATAATGAATAATCACACACAGTAAATTAAACATTTATTATTGTCAACAAGTAAAATTAATTTTTATCAATTGGATCCTTATCTCTCCAACCTAAACCCATCAATCCGTTTCAAGTCACTAGCAAACACCACTTGTAATTTATTAATGAGGAAAAAATTCGGCAGCAATTCCCCTTTGTTCTCTAAATACACAATGTTGAATAAATATTTACTCAACATATGCATTCAGAGAACATTAAAGGAGTTGTTACCGAACTCTTTCCTCATTAATAAATCACAAGTTATGTGTTTACTATCTAAGTGACTTGAAGCGTAGAAAGACAGTCCCAAAACGGAGACTATTCAAAAATTACTCCTAACGAGTAATTTTTGAACGGGTACTAAGTCAATATCAACACATGTAATAATTTTAACATCCACAACACATGTAATAATTAGTTACTAACATTTAAATTAGCTCAATTGAACCTGATTAAGCCAATAAATAGCTACTATATTAAATCAATTAAAGACAATCAAATTAATTAACAACAACAATAATATCATCATAAAAAACAATAATGGCTACTATCCCAAGTCAATTAAAGACAAACAAATGATTAAGACGGAGGGATGAATTAACTAATAACAACAATAATTTCATCATCAAAAACAATAATGGCTACTATCCTAAGTCAATTAAAGACAAACAAATGATTAAGACGGGGGGAGGAATTAACTAACAACAACAATAATTTCATCATAAAAAACAATAATGACTACTATCCTAAGTCAATTAAAGACAAACAAATGATTAAGACGGAGGGAGGAACTGAAATAAAGGTAAATATTTTACCTAACGATATAAATAAGCAAGCACGGTGAAAGGCAGCGGCGTCAAGTGACAGTGGTCGTCGTCGGAGGTAGGTAGTGGTGGTCGTCGTTGGATCTACAACAAATAAATAAAGATTGAGTAAAAAATTAAAAGGAGAAAAGTGATAAATTAAATGTAAAATCAAAAGAAACTTACCAGGGAAATACCGTCAGTTGGTGGTGGTAGTCGAAGGTAGTGGTAGGAGGTGGTGGTAAGAGGTGGTAGCCGGAGGTGTGGGTTGTCGAATTTGGGGATTTGGGGGTTAGGTTTTAGGAAAAATGGAATTAGGGGAATGAGGAAGACGACGCCTGATTTTTCTATTTAATGAAACGCCTGACGGAGGAGTCTTCTAGCCCAAGCATAAAGCACAGGACCAAAACCGGTCTCTCAGACCTCAGACAGTGGCACAGTCGTTTTCCGCTAATTAGATATATAAAGAGAAAGAAAGGTTCCTATTCTTAGTTATAAGGCCAAACGCCAATTAACAAGGATTAGTTTCATTATGACTACATTGCTTTTAAGCCGAACCCACTCTTGGAGGAGGGTAGGCTGAGCGTAGTCGGTTAAGGTTCAACCGCCTATCCTTTGAGTAAAGTGGAAAAAAGGAGTCTATTCTAGATACAAAACCGCCCTTGCCCGCAGACATTTGTGGCTTCTCTCCCAAGGAACCCGAAACTCAGGGATTTCGGCATAAAGTGGGATTCATGCATCAGCTTCCCGCGTTTCGAAAAGCGTACACACGGAAATTCCGTCAGTGTGGAAAGATTACTGACGGAATTTCCCTGACAAAATACTTTGATAGAGGCTACTAAAGTGATATGTCATTATATGTCCTAACGGAAATTCCGTCAGGAAAGTTAAACTAGGTTTGACTTTTGATTTGTTGTTAGTGACGGAATTTCCGTCACAAACCGTCAGTTAATTTTTCCGCCATTGACTTTAGTCAACGCGCCATTTTTCACTGACGGTTACTGACGAAATTTCCGCCAGGATTTATTTTCCGTCACAATTCCGTGAGTTTCTCGAAATTTCTGACGGATTATTTTTTCGTCAGAAGAGCCGTTAGTTTGCCGAGATATCCTTGTAGTGAGACAGTGACTCCAATGCATAAGAGCCCTGACAAGAGCATATAATTCCTTGTCCTAAGTGGAGTAGCACAGCTTGGATTAGGACACATGCTTCTTTTCTTGAATTAGGACAGCTCCTATTCCCACACTACTTGCATCACACTCTACTTCAAATAGGCATTTGAAATCTAGTAGCCTGAGGACAAGTGCATCACACAAGAGTTTCTTGATGTGCTTGAAGGGTTGTAGAGAACTCTTAGTCCATTTAAACTCCTCTTCCTTCATGCATTCAGTGATGGGAGCAGCAATAGCACTGAAGTTCGTGATAAATCTTATGTAAAAGAAAGCAAGGCTATAAAAGCCCCTCAATTCTGTGATGTTCTTAGGAACATCCCAAGATTGAATAGCATCAACTTTGTCTTGATCCACAGAGATCCCCCTTACAGTAACTACATACTCCCAAGAACTTAACCTTATCAGTCAATAAAGTACATTCCTCCAATTTCCCAAATAATTTGCTATCCCTCAGAATTTTGAATATATATTTAAGGTTCCTTAAGTGGTCTTCCTGATATTTGCTGTAAATTAATATATCATCAAAATAAACAACAACATATTTTCCTAAGCATGGCCTTAACACCTATGTCATTAATCTCTTAAAGGTGCTAGGTGCATTTGATAATCCAAATTGCATTTCAAGCCACACATAGAGCCCATACTTTGTTTTAAATGCCCTCTTCCACTCATCTCCCTCCCTGATTCTCACTTGATAGTAACCTTGCCTGCGATATTTCTTTGCAAAGACTCTGGACCCACTCAATTCATCCAACATATCATCCAGTCTAGGATGGGAACCTGTATTTGACTGTGATATTGTTTATAGCTCTGCTGTCTTTGCACATTCGCCACGTGCCATCTTTCTTTGGCACCAATAGAGCTGGTAAAGCACAAGGGCTCAAAGACTCTCTCACAACCCCCTTATCCATAAGGGCATCAATTTGTTCTGCAGGTCCTGAGTTGCATTGGGAACACACCTATATGCAGGTCTGTTAGGAAGTACAGATCCTGGCACAAGGTCAATCTGATGTTCAATCCCCCTCAATGGAGGTAGGCCACTAGGCAGCTCGTTAGGGAACACATCTTGTTACTTGCCTATTATGGCTCAACCTTTGCAGGAATCTTAGCTTGCTCATCCTCATGAACTTCCTTTGACAGTAGAACTAGAATTGGTTGTTCCTCCTTAAAATCCTTAACCATAGCTGATTCTGATAGAAACAAGAACTCACTGAGATCATCTGACATTCTAGGACTCCCATAGCTTTTCTAATTGGGTGGTAGAGGGCTAGAGTGATCTTCCTACTATCATGTTTGAAAGAATAGGTGTTGCTTCTTCCCTGATGTACTAAACTCTTAGAAAACTCCCAAGATCTTCCTAGGAGCAAGTGACAGACATACATAGGGACCACATAACGCAAGACCTCATCCTTGTATAAAGTTCCAATAGAGAAAGGCACCAGACATTGCCTATCAACGTTCACCTCAGCTCCCTTGCTTAAATGATCTGAGTTTGTATGAGTGTGGGTGCTCCTGAATATTTAAGTAAGCATGTTGACCATGATGACATATGCCACATTGGTACAACTTCCTCCATAAATGATTAAATTGCAAACCCAGCCCTGGATGGTGCATCTAGTCCTGAAAATGAGGGACCTTTGGTCCTCCTGTAGGGGTACTTGCTGAGAATGCATCACCCTTCATAGAACCAAGTTGTGACCTGATGCGAGTCGTTATACACCAAAAATAAAAGCCTAAGTCTACTAACTAAAGAAGATAGCGGAAGTAGGGTCGATCTCCACAGGGAGGAAATTAACTATCTGTAATCTAAGTCTGTCAGTCACAGTCTGTGGGTTTTGATTTGTTTTAAACTATACTAAATAAGATTTAAAGGAAGAGAAATAAAAGTAGAAGTTAACACGAAATATATCAGATAAAGGAAAAATATGCTAGGATTCGGTCTACTGCAATATCGGCATCTACGGGTCAACTAAGTCAGTCAATCAATCAATGAGAAGGGCAATGGTTTTCTCCTCTCGGTCTCAAACCACCCTGAGGATTTTCCTAATTAACTCTCGCCCTCTTAGGAGTCACCTATCAATTCTAAGCAAGCCTTTCCCTTCTAATCTCTCGATCCAGGTCGGGGTTAACTACCTAGCTAGTTTCATGCGTGCACTCATTCGACTAACCTAAATTATTTTGCTTAGATTGATTCTCAAATTCAAGATTAACTAATATACTTTATCCTATCATGCCTTTATTACAGTTTTCCTCATCCTAACATACAAGGGAATTAGCTACTCATACTATTAATGATGCTAGCAATAAAGACGATTGAATATATGACATTAGACATGATATAATCGTAATTAACAAGCATAAAGAACAATAACGCAGCAATTAAGAAAGGTAAAACAGTAATTAAAACTAGAACAAAGATTAAGAATAAAGGAGAGAAAAGAGTTTACAATCTTAGCAAATCCGGCGTAAAGAACAAATCCGCGTCGATAATAAACCCGAATGTAAACTTAAAGATTAAGAAAGTTCAGAAACTAATGGTGAATGATAAGTGTCTGCTAAGTAGTCGATTATTATGCATTAATGACGAACTAAGAGTCTTATATAATGCATAACACAACTTCTAACCTAATTAGTCTACGGACTTAAGGCCCGTGACAGATTTCACTCGATCGAGGGAAAATCCCCTTCGATCGAGGCCTTTATTCGTGAATATCAGTCGATCGAGGACTTCATCCTCTCGATCGACCAATTCTTCAACAGCTACCCCTCGATCGACCAGATGACAGCTCGATCGAGGTCTTCTCTAGCAAGAAATCCTCTCGATCGAGTAGAGAGTCACTCGATCGAGTCTTCTTCATCAGTACTCCCCTCGATCGACCAAAGTTATGGTCGATCGAGGTCCTTTGGCCTAGCATATAGTGTTGGTCGTGCCTTTGGACTTGATTGTGAGCGGTTTCACGCTTTCCCATGTAATAGCTTTTGTTCCGTTCCTTCCATTCTCCTAAATGCATGGAAAGTGGACTGTTTTGGCTCGGTTTCCGCTACTACGCAGCTTGTACCTACAAAATGGTAATGAAAGTACAAAGTAGTCAAATAGGGGCATATAGTGACATAATATCACCTAAATGACATAGAAATGCGTGCATAAATGGACTAAAAAGTCTATATAAAATACACGCATCAAACTTCCCCAAACCAAACCTTTGCTTGTCCTCAAGCAAACTAAATGCAGATATATGGAACTAAATGAACCTAGGGGAATGGAGTAAGTCTCAGAGCTAGCTACAAGTCAATGCTAAACCGTTTAATGCACTCATTCAATCGCTACAAAGCTTAATATGAAAGTGGACGAATTTATACAATCTTGGAAATAAATTAGACTTTCGACCCCGCAAGACTCAACCAAATTCGGACTCTCACGGGTCACTCTCCTCTCAACAAGCAAATGGTAAGTAAATATGTATAAGAAATAGAGAAGAAAATATAGTCACTCACCTAGACTACGACCGACACAACATGCATCGCTAACTAATATGAAGGATGATTCAAGCACTGTACACACGCATAACCACCGTTCAAGGACTATCACGTGCCGAACATTTGAAAAAATATGGATATGTGAGGCTAATTGGTAAGAAGGGGCAAAACAATTAATGGAAATGTGAGGGTAAATAGCCAAGCTAGTTCCTAACAAGTCTGTAATAGAACTCGTTCCATTCTTCCAACTATCAAAGACTAAGCTCGATGCCTTAACATATCTAGGCATATACAACACAAATCCCATAAAACACCTCGACAAATAATAATAAGCATGGGAGGTGTAAATAACAAAAACTTCAGCCAATTATTTTTTCTCATTATAATTTTTATTCATTTTTCATTTTCTTTCTTTTTTTTTTCTTTCTTGGCTGATCGAGGGAAAAACCCCTCGATCGAGTAAAATAAGTCACTCGATCGAGGTAACATACAACAACATCTGCTCGATCGAGCTAAAAGCTGCTCGATCGAGGTACTATTCATCACTTCTCTTCTTTTTCTCGCAAATACCCAATCCAATCAATGAAAACGAGTCAAAACCTGACACAACAGTAAAATATAGCTCGACTACTAAACTAGCACGGCAAAGGTAGGCTCAGTTTAGAATGTAGTTAAGGGCAACATGCAGATATGGCTTTATGTGGAGTTAATGGGGTAAAATGAGGAAAAGGGAGATGCAAATATTCTCAAAACACGTAATACCGACCACAAACCCAATGCGTGCAGGTAATAAGAAATCAAAGTTCATATACAAGCAAATGACACGAGATGTGGGGAATAACTACTCTTATTCCTAGATGAACTGGTCATAAATGTCACCAGTTATAGGCTCTAAAACTCATAATATATAAGTAGTTTGCCAAAATGTTGAGTCAAGTCTAATAGTCAAATTTAAATTCCAAGACAAAATTCAATAGTTCACTACTTCTATTTTACTAAGTAAGTCAAGAATGGTGCAAGGAATGGCATAAAATAGACTTGTAGTGCAATTTCATCACGAACAAGACTCCAATCCGACTCGACTATATGCAAAAATAAACGTGATATTTTTGATATTTTCAAATTTTTTCTAATTAAAATGAATTGTAAACGTGAATGCAATACAAATGCAAATGCAGACGCAAAAGGATGCAAAACACCTCCCCAAACCAAAACAGACAATGTCCTCATTGGCTACAGCACAGCAGCATATAAGGGAAAGGGAAACACAACCTAATTCATGTTCCTAAGGGATGAAATATATACAAAGAATGGAAAAAATAAACAGAAAAACTCACAAAACAACAGGTTCCCCAAACCAGCATCAAACTGGGGAGCTAACATCAATTGCAGGTAAGATTATGCAGAAAAAATTGAAAGATGAAAAACAAGGGGAATTGGGATCAAGTAATTTGAAAGGGGATCGAAGACTTCTCTTATATAGGTAAGTTAGTTCGGTCAATCGAGTAGAAATTCTACTCGATCGAGAACTTTTTCAGGCAGGACCGCTCGGTCGAGTAGTTCTGATTTACTCGATCGAGGACTTTCTTTTGGTGATCCTCAGTTTACTCGATCGTTTTGAATTCCCCTCGATCGATTTGCATTCCACTCGATCGAGGTCTTTTTCTTCCCCAAGTCTCTCGATCAAGTAACAATTTACTCGATCGAATGGTTTTCTTATTTGCACAGCCTTCGACTTTTAGCAATTGATTTCCGCTTCTTTTTCTTGCAAAAACGATCCCAAAAAATACCAAAAAATGTCTAACAGGAAAAGTAAATTGTATATCTAAACTACGGATTATAACGTAACGTCTAATCTAAGTAAATAGTCTAATTGTCTAATTGTCTAACGAAAACGCAATAAATTGTTATTTACAAATTGCACGGGGTTGCAAACCCGGCTAATAACCAAATAGTTTTGTGACAAGGCCACCGTCAGGCCTTTGACATGCGGAATTACCCTCAGCTGCGGTAATTTCCGACTTCTTTTTCCACACATACAATCTTTTCTTGGAGTCTAGCTCCACTTCCGAATCACTCGGAAACGCAATGTTAGGCATCTTCGCTGGTACGGTAGTCTCAACAGTCGAATCTTCCTCGAAAATACAACTGTCAAAGACGGAGTCAGAAGTACTCAAGTCTTCCTCCTGAACAGTCTTATCTAACCCTCTCTTTCTGCGTAAGAAGGTTCTTTCGGGCTCTGGATCAGCTTCCACTAACTCGAGCCTTTGGGACCTGCGCATACACAACTATAGAGAGAAAAAATAAGAACAGTCTTAAGGAATTAGAAATTCCTTAAGACGACACATAAATAAATAAATAGAAAATTAAATTGCCTCCCCGGCAACGGTGCCAAAATTTGATGCGAGACGTTATACACCAAAAATAAAAGCCTAAGTCTACTAACTAAAGAAGATAGCGGAAGAAGGGTCGATCTCCACAGGGAGGAAATTAACTAACTGTAATCTAAGTCTGCCACTCACAGTCTGGGGGTTTTGATTTGGTTTTAAACTAAACTAAATAAGATTTAAAGGAAGAGAAATAAAGGTAGAAGTTAACACGAAATAAATCAGATAAAGGAAAAATATGCTAGGATTCGGTCTACTGCAATATCGGCATCTACGGGTCAACTAAGTCAGTCAATCAATCAATTAGAAGGGCAATGGTTTTCTCCTCTCGGTCTCAAACCACGCTAGGGATTTTCCTAATTAACTCTCGCCCTCTTAGGAGTCACCTATCAATTCTAAGCAAGCCTTTCCCTTCCAATCTCTCGATCCAAGTCGGGGTTAACTACCTAGCTAGTCTCCTGCGTGCACTCATTCGACTAACCTCAATTATTTTGCTTAGATTGATTCTCAAATTCAAGATTAACTAATATACTTTATCCTATCATGCTTTTATTACTGTTTTCCTCATCCTAACATATAAAGGAATTAGCTACTCATACTATTAATGATGCTAGCAATAAAGACGATTGAATATATGACATTAGACATGATATAATCGTAATTAACAAGAATAAAGAATAATAACGCAGCAATTAAGAAAGGTAAAAAAGTAATTAAAACTAGAGCAAAGATTAAGAATAAAGGAGAGAAAAGAGCTTACAATCTTAGCAAATCCGGCGTAAAGAACAAATCCGCGTCGATAATAAACCCGAATCTAAACTTAAATATTAAGAAAGTTCAGAAACTAATGGTGAATGATAAGTGTCTGCTAAGTAGTCGATTATTATGCATTAATGACGAACTAAGAGTCTTATATAATGCAAAACACAACTTCTAACCTAATTAGTCTACGGACTTAAGGCCCGTGACAGATTTCACTCGATCGAGGGAAAATCCCCTTCGATCGAGGCCTTTATTCGAGAATATCAGTCGATCGAGGACTTCATCCTCTCGATCGACCAATTCTTCAACAGCTACCCCTCGATCGACCAGATGACAGCTCGATCGAGGTCTTCTCTAGCAAGAAATCCTCTCGATCGAGTAGAGAGTCACTCGATCGAGTCTTCTTCATCAGTACTCCCCTCGATCGACCAAAGATATGGTCGATGGAGGTCCTTTGTGTGGGAAAATATCCGTATACTTCCCTTTAAATCATTCAGGATTATAATGAAATTAAGATTATATGATTAATAGTCATAAACGAAAATGCATAATAAACGAGCGATTAGAAATAACCTTTAGTCCTTGCTTTAAAGGCCTAAAAACAATATCAAAATGATGATATCTCCTAATCGTAGCACCCAAGATAGAATGAGAAATGCCCTTGAATTTGCTAGAATGTTTTGTGAAAAGTTACTGTTAACTTTTTTTTGTGTGATGTGTAGAGATGGAGGCACCCAAGAGAGAATAAATTAGGGTTAGGTATAAAAATCTCAATTTTTCCTCTTACCCTTTCAATCTCACGGCACAATTGGTTTTATTAGGGGAGATATTTTCTCCTCTAATTAACCACTAATGGACCGAAAATTCCAGAGTGAATCTGGACTTTATTTCGGTTAAATTCGCTTTAATATGTAATGTGTATTATTATTATAAATGTCATTTGTGTTGTCATGTATTAATATGTCCATACAACATTTTGTAGTCGATACATTAATACCGGTCTGATAACATCTAATATGACAACCGTATAATATATACGTTAATTATAATTATCCGTATAATTATAATTAGCTAATTCAATATAACATTTTATATTCAATTACGAATTAACATTTTAATTCGCATAAGCTTACATTATATATA